>JAYDZE010470562.1:0-16020 GCA_034509125.1 Monilaria moniliformis
AGAACTATAATCAAGCAATATATACAAGTTTTTAGCTCTCAATACAATGCAATTCTTTTCCTTTATCAATATTTTGAGCCATGTTTGACAGTTGATATGTTATTGCATGATTTCTTTGTATATGATCCTGTAAGGTTGATTGCAAAATATTTGGTTCTGGGAGCTTTGTTTTAACCTTGTCTGAGTTTTGTACTTTCATATTTATGCAGAATGCATACTGAAAATTGTTTGTACATTCATCTGTGTTCATCGTTGCAAATTGCACTGAAAAAAAGTTATTCCCTAGAGAAGTACTATGGTTTATGTGATCATTTTTTACAGGGTTACTGTGCAATTCTTGCATCGTCCCGTATGCGGGCATGGACTACTACTGCTGCTGCTATTTTGCTTTGGTGTTGTATTATGTAGATCTTCTTCTACAGTGATATCAAATTCTTGAAAACTAGTGAGGTTTCTTGGAGATTCTTATCTGCGAAGCATTCATTTTTTGCAGCAATTAAGTGTCTAATGTTGTATTTGGTTTTAGTTGCGCATATTGTTAGCCCTTGGATGCCACTATAATTTTTCCGACAGAAATGTGGTGTGCTTTAGCATCTGTATACTGTTTAGCGATGTTTTATCGAATCTGAGGTTGCATGACAGGTGCATTCTTTGAAACATAGAGGCAGAGGAGAGAATTAATATGAGGTTGCTACTTGAGCTGGCTGTCAAGGTACTTGTTTTTCCCAAACAATCACTTAAACCTTGCATGATGTTATCTAATCAGTTTAGTTGTCTGTAGGTAATTGCAGCCAATATCGTCAGAAATGATAGGTCAATAATGTCTGGCGCACATTTGCTTTGCGCAGTTGGAAGGTATCAGGAAGCTTATTCTCAGGTAGAGTTAATCATGTGCACCTTTATTTATATCCCATGCTGTAAATCTATATGTGAACTATGTCGGTTTAAAATACAATAATAAAGGGACATTGTTTTAGTAATGATTGCTTATTTTTAGTTTCAACTCATTTTGCAGTTGCAGGATGCTGGATGCTGGATGCTGGATACTGGACCGATGCAGCAACACTTGCTGCAACTCATTTAAAAGGATCTGATTATGCGAGCTTCTGTTATATCCTAAATTTGAACAATTTTCTGGGGTTTGTAGTTCGAGTGATGTAACCTGGTTTGCTGAGTGCTCTAAATTACTTAGGACCCTAACCTTACTTGAATGACCCTCAGGGTGTTCCAAACGATGGGCTGACCCGCAGTTTGTGTAATTGTGCCTATCCTTTTTTTCCATCGGTCAAAATTACATTTTAATAATGTTGTATTCTTACTTTATAATGACGACGAAGGTGTTGTGATATTCTTACCTTTTTTTTTTTGTCAATTTCTTTGATGCAAATCAACTGAAGTTATTACTTAATGTTAAAGATGAGTGCTTAATTTAGCGTTGCTTAATATACTTTTGCTCGGAGAGTGCTCCCTAAATTAGCGATGAGCAAGTGTTCGGTATTTTAGTTTTATCGAGCACTTTTGTCTATTTAGCGAGTAGTTTGATACTTGTAAATCGATGTTTTTTATTGATAATTATTTTTAAATTAAAATAAAAATAAAAAGATAATTGTTAAATATATTATAATTTAAAGCATGCTTTAAAATAAAAGATATACTAATAGAGATATAACCGGCATACCAAAGTTTGTAAACAACCTCTTATTATATAAGTATAATTTATAAACATAGATATTTAATAAATTATTATCTAAATTTTAAAACATTGCTTAGTGAGTTTTTTTTTTTTTTTTTAATAAAACTCAGATTCTATTTCTCATTCCCTAATTAATAAATCTAAACAAGACTTACATAAAGCTCGTCTCAAGCAAATTAATAAACTTGCCAACTTCTAACGTAAAACTACATTAACTCGATCATAACTAGGAAATATTTAATCGATACAATAGCATAATCTAATATATTAACATAATCACGTCTAAGAGAAAAATCCTTATGTTTGAAAACGTATCCCTCTTTAATAATGAAAAATGCCCTGCATTTGAAGTCTCCCAACCAATATTGCTCAAGCTTGTGCCTTCTGAAGAAAGCCAATAAAATTATGATGGATTTTTTTTTATTATCATATATGCCAATAAAATTATGATGGATTTTTTTTATCATATATTTATGTTAAACACAACTGATTAATGCATGGTATATATTTATTCATGATCTCGATAATTTGTTGAGGATGTTTCGTTTGGTGAATGGAATAGATAAAATTTAATTGGATTATTTATATTATTTAGTTTTTGTGTTTCGATTCATTGATTGCGGTGTAGGAGATTATGACTCAAATGCAAAAATTTAGAAAATATAGGAATCTTTTTAACAATCATGCAAAATTGCATAAAATTGAAAATAAACAAAATCAATAATGATTTGGTTGAGGATGTTTTTGGAATCTTGTATCAAAATAGGAAGATGATAAAGAAAATGGTTAATGATCGAACTTATCCCAACTTTTAGTGAGTTTATCAATTTTATCCCAACCTGTAAAAATTGTCAATTCTATCCCAATTTTTATCAATCGTGTCCATTATATCTCAACATTTTCAAACTTATCAATTTTATCTTCATCTTTCAAACTTGTATCAATTTTTATCATCGCAATTTCACTCTGATATGACTTAGTTGTTGCTAGGAATTAGGAGTTGAATTGATAGTTAAATGGACAAAACCTACACTTAATAGATGTTTTTATGCAAGGGATGAGAAGAAGATAGAATTGGAGTGTAAGGGCAAAGAAAGACAGGGAATGCACACAAATGGATGAAAAGAAAGAGAAAATCAAAATTTTCTTACAAACTGCGCAAGGAGGTACCAAACTGCCTAGCTTGAAGGTTGAATCGGGGCAGCACTGCAAGAGAAAACAGTCTTTTTACGAAGTTGGTGAGTTGTTACCTCCAACTGTGAAGATGGGTAAACACGTCTATCCATAAGAGGAGAAAAGCAGAAAACCTAGTTGGAAGAGGAGACCAAGCTGCAATATAAAAGGAAGGAAGAAGAGAGAGAATGCATCCATTTTCTACTCACTCTCCACCATTGTACTCACACACACTCTCACCTGGAATAGCAGAGTCAGTTTTTGGGGAAAAACACCAACAGTTATATAGGATAGACTAGCAGAAGACACTCTGATTTATTTTCTTGTTAAAGCTTTCAATATCACTGTTCCATTGTTATGTTGAAGTTCGAAGAACTCTATTAGCTTAGCTTATTTGGTCTTTGTTAAATTTGAGTATTTGTTTGTCGTTTGCTGCTTATTGCTTACTGTCTCTAAAACCTTGAAGAAGCTTAGTTTATTTGACTATCTAATTTCCCTGCTTTTATTTCATTTGTATTTTCCTTTGATTTTGATTCATTTTTGTCACTCCCAGTTCAAATCATCTTCTAGTTTAGAAAAGTCCCCCTGTTCCAAATTTATTCTCATGTTGAGTTTAGTTTTGCTGGTTACTTTCTTTTGAATCTAAAAATTGTGTGTTTTTACTTTAAGAGAAGCTAAATATTTGGGGTTAATTGTTGATCTTTTTCCTCTTCCTTGTGTTGAATGAAATGGTTAGGTTGGATTCTTGGGTGAGCATATTTTTAATCTTATTTTTCGTCTCATGTAGGGCTAGTTTATTTTGAAATCCATTTGCAATTTAGGAGATTAGTCCACTCTTTTCAAGTCCTTTCATTTCTTTGCAAGTTTCTGTCTCATTTTCCTAGTTTAGAGCCAACAACTCCACGCACTTTTCAATTGAAATTAGCAAAAGTATATTATTTCTTAAAATAGTAAGTTGACTATTCCTCTTTTCTTAGCTTAGGTTGTTGGTCTTTTGTCTCTAGTCCAGTTGTTTCCTAGTCAGGTTTGTAGTATTTTATTAGTTATTGGCTTTGTCATTTTCTAGAAAGTCTTTATTTGTTGAAGAAACATGTTGAATCTCGAGTTTTCTGCATTAGGATTAGCTGCAGTCACGTCTCTAAACCTTCAAGTTGGCCAGTGTAATTTTTAAATTTCAAGTTATCTAGTTTGGTTTCGAAGTTTTTGCTTTTTCATTTTGCTGAGTTCGGCTTGCTAGTTGAATTGTTTCCCACACTTAGTAGTTAGTTTATTTTTGAGTTCTCTCAGTACTATGACATTAGGCATGGCAGCATCGCCCAAATCCTTTAGGTAGTAGGAAATGTTTAGCAAAACACTCATTACTCGTCGGTTCGATACCCTCCTTATCCTATACTAATTAATAATGCAGAGGTTCATGGGAAACAAGAAATTCTTTGAGAGACTGGGTTGTTCCTTGACGACTAAACATTTGTAAAATTTAGCCTTATCACACTCCAACGGTTTAATCGTGTCATGATGTGTCGGAGATGACCTATTATTTAGCTCCAAAAAATAAATTGTATACGAAGATATTAATATTTCACTTTAATTTTTAGTTTTTAGAAATGATTATATAAAAATTGATAAATTTGATACAAGTTTGAAAGATAGGGATAAAGTTGATAAGTTCAAAAGATTGAGATAGAATTGATACAATTGCTAAATGTTAGGATAAGAATGATAAATTTTAAAAGTTGGTATATAATTGATAAAATCATTAAAGATCATGATAAAATCGACCATCAACCCATAAAAAAATGAACTCAACCTTGGGTGATAAAACAATCATCTAGTTTTTTGATTAAGGTGTGCCCGAATTATCCCTGGTGAGCCTAATCATACAAACTAAATATTTGATTAATTTAAATTATATTATCAATCACACCTTATTACTCAAACCAAATACCACCATAAAGATATTGCATGGAACAAATTGCAATATGCAACAATAGTAGTGGAATATAAAATCTAACAGAATATTTACCTTGTAATGGTAAGTTTAGGAAGTTGATTGAAGTATGGGCAGAATTACTGGGCAAATCTCCTTCGGTAGTAAAAACAATAAAAAAATTCAAATATTTACTTCTATGTTGCAAAAACTGCACTCGCCCTATAATGCATCCACACTCACATACAATTTTTTGATGAACAGTTCCATTTTTACTCTTATTGATAGCTGAATTCAATCGAAAATGAGCATTTTCCCCCCCTCGATATGTAAGATATTTGTAGCATATTCTTATTTGAGAATTTTGTGCAAGAATAAACTGCAAGATGGGAAAAGAAGGGAAAGAAGGGAAAAATAACATTTTTTTACTGTTCCTTTTTGTATGTACATTAACGATTCCGTGTGAGTTTGAAGGATTTCTTGGGGAAAGGATCATTTGTTGTGCTTATAAACACAGCAGGAGATGTTGTTCTCCAAACGGTGTCGTTTACATTAAAACGCTCCAATCCACATATGTTTTTTTATTGCAAAAAAAAATTCTCTCGTTTTTTTTTCTTCCCAAGCGCAAAACACTTTCTCGTCCCTCTCATTGGACCAAAAATTGAATCATCTCAACAAGTCAAGCCGAGGCATATTCAATCCAAATCTCCAGTATATAAATCCATAAATAACTAAAAGCATTGTGCAATAGAAAATCACTATCGAACAATTTCCTTTTTCCTCCAAATTAAGAGTATACATTGACCAAAAGAAATACATTAACAGAAAAGGAGGACAAATCAAATTTTATTGCCAGATTAAACAATATTGAACCAACAAATATAATGATCTTTGTCAGATTAAACATATGAACCAGCAAACTAGATCCATGCCAAAACTTCAGCCAAATAGCACCTACCAAGTGCTCGACGGAAAGACTAGGAGTGAAGGGAAAACAATTGAGAAAATATACAGCAGGAACAAACATTCAGGTTGTTCGATAATACATTTAATGAAATAAAAGCAAATAGAAATAACATAAAAAAGAAAGCCGTAATTACTTCATAATCTATAAATCCACAAAAATTAAGAACATGTGGTTCTTGTCTCTAACTCAAAATAATGTGACAAGCTACACCCATAAAAGATATGTATAATTCTACACTTCAAGGGATACCTACATCAAAAGATACATTTAAGGCACACATGAGGTGTCTATTATATCAAAAAGTACATTATAATTTCAATTATGTCGATCTCGATCTTGATAGTTGGCACTAGATGCGTCTCCATTGAAGTATGTTCCATCAACAAAATATAAAGTTTGATCAAATGGTGTCTACATAAAAAAGAACATAAATCACAAACTAATTACACAAAAAAAGTTGTAGTATAAATAGTATACTATTGATAACTCAGTGAAGTTTAAATGATTTGTAGTCCTTTCGAGGCACGCATGAGGTACCAGAAGTGCCGAACACGAAACAAGCAATGAACTTTGTGCTCCAACATCCTACAACTATTGTACAATATAAAATCAATTAACTTATTTTCCAAATATGTAAAAGTATAATGAGTCTACAAACCTTAACCTTATGATTTGCTTTTCTACATTTTGACTGATGTTCTACCCAACTCTTCAATTGTTTCGAACCTCTTACACCAATTCTTTTCTTGAATCCTTTTGATGTTATTATAGAAGAGACCGTTGAAGAGATCTTTGCATTGTTACTATTTCTTGGCTGTCTTCTTTTAAACGCATTTCCATTACCTTTTTATATAGATCATACATTGTTTCATGCACCAAGAAGAAAGTTGATTGATGAACCGAAGCTTCATTTGCCAGCCTTATAAGCGAACATAGTCTTTGACACCGCTCAGTACTTTGTAATTTAGGATCTTCTTCAACTTCATTACCTAAATAATCATGTACTATACCGGTTCTAGCTTTCTCTTGTCCATCTTTTAAGAATATAATTCTCTGGAATGCAATCATCTCAAACCTTCAACAACTACAACGAATCATCTTTGTTTTAGGATCATATGTCACTCTCCATTCCCCATCATGATCGTTTTTTCCGATGACATATTCAAATAATGGTCCTACTTCTTCTTTATGCTTTTATGTATGTAGCTGCAAACAAGACATACTCCTTTCTGGAACAAGTCAAAGATCGGTGGAGTATAGATCTTAAAAAGCTGTGGTAACATAGGATAGCTCTCTAATCTCAATCTGGGTAATTTTTGGCGTGCCTCGAAATCACACTTTAGTTTGCTATACCGCTTCTCCTCAACAACATGCTTGAAATTCTTAAAAAATTGTGCAATGTTTAAGTTGGGCATTGTACAATTCTTGATGCTAGAATTGACACTCTCACTGAGTTGTGTGCTTCTCATACCAAGTGAAGGCATTCATTTAGCAACATGCCCATTTTGCCTTCATATTGTATATGTGATTCAACCATAAGTTGTCTTGAAGATTAAATTATATCAATAATATACTTCAAACCTCTTCAAATTGGGCCTCATCCACAAAGCCATACATACACCTCTTAAAATTTGTCAAGAAATATGATTCTTATTTCATAAGGTTTCCCAAGTGTTTGATTCCATTTTGCATACATAATCCATGAAATGTATCTGACATTACCTCATGCAAGGCTTTTGCCATAGCTTGATCCTGGTCGGTGGAAACAGTGAGAGGCCTTTTGTGTTAGTGTGTCTCTAGAAAAGTTTCAAACAACCATTTAAATGACGCTGCAGTTTTATCATACAAAAGTGATGCACCAAAAATCACAGCTCTTCTATGATGATTGAAACCCAAGAACACGAAAAGTGGTCTATTATCACGATTTGTACAGTATGTGGTATCCAATGGCACAACATCACCAAAGTACTCAATACACAATCAACATTCTTGTATCTGCCCAAAAACATTAGTTATCTGTTCTTCAATATCCATTTAGTTCGCATGATAAAATGATAGATTTTCGGATAACTGATCTTAAAAGTATCTCATTAGACAACCGACTTCGCCATATACCATGCTTCTTTGTCTCTTAGATCGAATATAATTCTTAACCTTCAATATAGTGTAACCAATCACATCTCTTCCCCCAGCTTGTCTAGTCATCAAATTAAAGTTGATTTCTGCTTGAGTCCAACATCATCTGCTAAATCAATCTTATGTGCTTGAACTTCTGTAATGCTACGTTGAGAAGTTAACATATGTATTGTCTTAGGAAGATGGAGATGATGCTTATGCTCTTCAATTAACTCATTTACTTTATATAAACCATTCACATAGGTGACTCCCAATCTTACTTTACAATTTGTTCAAATCTCAAGCTAAGGATTGAGCGTCAAAGAATCTCTTTTGTCTTCTTTACGCACACCTTCATTACAACAAATATATTTATATGATGTTGTTTGACAAATTCTTTTGCTTATGTTAAAATAATGTTTCCTAACTCCAAATCCAGCTTTCCATCCATATTGAACCCAAAACATCCAAGCTTCATCTAAGCTATCAAATTCCATACCAATTCTAGGCTTCAAATTAGAATCTGAACTCAAATTTATCGATGACAAGTTTATCACAAATACAGTCTTTCATATATAAAAAAAAATTTGAAAAAAATAACAAACACAATATCAATGACACTAGAATTAGCCAGCAGAAAAAGAAGGCGTCGTATAATATTTACTATATTGGATAAACTAATTTGCAAAAATAAACAATAATAAGAAAAGTTAAGAAAGCAATGTTAAAACATATTACCTCACATAGCTTTCCATAGTCGTTCACATATATTTTGGAGATTTTTTTATATGGTTGCAGCTTCTTGATTTTCTGATGTAATTGTCCTATATGTTTATTGCTATTTTTGAGAAGAAAAAAATTACAACGGCCGCCAAAGTGTTTCGTGCTTGGGAAGTAAAGAAAAGGAGGAAAAACCTTTCTACAATAAAAAAAGCGTATGTGGAATGGAGCGTTTTAGTGCAAACGGCACAGTTTGCAGCACAGCACCTCTTGCTGTGTTTATAAGCACAACAGAGGATCCTTTCTCGATTTCTTAGCGTGATTGTTCAGTGCATTTTTATTAGTTATGGATTGGTATAGGATGAATTAAAATATATCTCAATTAACTATCACATATTTTTAATTAATTAAATTTTAATCTATTTGTTTCATTAATTAGTACCTAAACTTTAAGAAATTATACATGTCTATCGCGGGACATATTCTTCAATACTTGAAAGTCAGTAGAATCTTACCAAATTGAAAGCAAATATATGTGTAAAAATGACTTTTTAAATGATATGTAAACTCAATATTTAAGTTCTTTTATTAAAAAAAATCAATCTTCCAGAACGTTGTTTCAAACTTAATTACATAGCATCGAAAAGTTCATATTTACTGCACATGTATTTTAAGGTTAAACTATTCAACTTTCAGGTACCAAACATATTCATTAATTATAGATTTATAGAAGTTTCTATAGTTTTGATATTAGTTGGAGAAAGTTCATAACATAATTTACAAACCAATAATAATTTAGGATATATATTCGAGTATGTGGCCATAATTATTTTGTGTAGACACGACAAGAATAGACATTCATATATCATATTATAAGGGTTTTTTTTATTATAGCTTTTTTGGTTTTTGAGAAGATGTGAATTTTAGTTTCTTTGGACAATTCAATTGGCGTTTACATGACATTTTGCATGTCATTATCACGTGATTTTTTATGCTCCATCTGTGGAATGATTGGTATCCTATATCACGATTTTGATACGTATATGTGATGACATATTTGTAGCAGTTTTATCAAGTGAAAAATACGTATATGTGATGACATGATGTCTTATTGTTTTTGGTTATACAAAAGTACATAATAGAAATACACATTAGTTGCAATGTAGATCGATAGTACATCATCTCTATTTTTATGGCGTGATATTATTACAAAAAAAATCTAAAGAAGTCGAAATCGATTATTACTATCATTATTTCTATAGAAGAGAAGTAAACTACAATTCAAAATTATGTACAAGATCGATTTAGACGGGGTTGGTGTGTGAGATTCGAATTATAATTTATAGCTTAAACTTTGAGAGAAATTCATCTTATAGCTTCAATTATCATATATATTTTAAACAGTCTGAACTTTGCCACAGAATTCATTTTATAGCCTTAATTATCGAAAATATTTGAAATAGTCTGAACTTTGCTCCTTAAGTTTATTTATGGTCCAAAGTCATTTTCTGGTGCCAGATATGTGACTAGGACAGAACTTATTGACGTGGTTTTTTTCTCATATCACGATCCAAAAGGATGTCGTTTGTACATTAACTAATATGAGATTGTCAAGTAACATCACAACCTACAACGATGCCGAAATATTAATTCGGGCCATAAATCAAACTACGAAGCAAAATTGTGGCAATTTATAATAATTTCGATAATTGAGGCTATAAACTAAACCTAGTATCAAAGTTCAGGCTATAAAAATATTTTCGATAGTTAAAGCTATAAAATTAATTTCGCTATAGTTTAGACTATAAACTATAATTAACTCTTAGGAGTACCCACACCATTGCTAGATCATTGTTGAAGGAACGTTCATAATTTTTTTTTTGAGTAAGACTCTTTTGTTGCATATTAAAAATAGAAAAGTTAGGGCAAAAGACCCTTAAATATCAATTATTTTGCACTCCAAATTTTCCAATGAATTGGCCCAACAACAATGGCAGCGAGGAACTAGGGAGAAAGCGAAGTCTATTGTTTGAATATTCTCTAAGGACTATTATCATTTATTTAATTATTTATTCATTCATGTAGGTTAGTCTTTTATATTTCGAAATTTATTTGTATTCTGTTGCCCTTCCTAATTTTTTTGTTAAAAATAGTTAGTTGTGAAATATAATATAATTGTAATTTGCCACCTTATATATATAGTGACTGTAAATTATTGTTTTTGATTTATTTTTTTTAATCTTTGACCTCTGTTCATTATCAAATTCAATATAGTAAAGCAATCGACTAGGCCAATTGAGACAAAAGAATTGAACCTGATTCAAATCTCACACCAGCTCATGGATAACGTGAGCATAGAGATACATCTTTTTAATATGATAATGTATTTAGTATTTTTATCTCGAATTTTATAAAATTTTATTGTTTCTATATGTGAAGACAGTTTTTTTTTTTTTGATAGAATGTTATTCAATAATTTAAACAACGTCGCTCTCCACATGAAGATCTCAATCCAATTCCTGAACCATCATTTCCGCCTTGGCCCAATCATCAAGCAACATGGTGGCTTCCATGTTTCTTGTCGACATGTTACTCCTTAGTTCGTCCAAGACGCAACCGGCAGTGCTGAAAGCTTGCTCAACAGCGATAGTGGAAGCGGGAACCTGCATTGACCACCAATCTAGGACGTCGAATTGGTGGTGTTGAGGACATACATCTTTGAAAATAGCACGAGATTCTAAATATATGTCTAATTCATTTTTAGCTCTACCCCTATGTGTTGTATCATTGTATAGTGATGCTAATTTCATTACTATTGGGTCGTTATAGTCTATTTCTATGTTAAATCCGTAGTTACTAAAGTTAGAATCTCTACTAGATATGTGAGTGTTTATTTGATGATCATTATTATACTTTGTTTCATAATTCCTAAACAGGTTACGTAAGGTTACATCTAACTCAAATTTAACTTGTTCTACGCTAGGAAAATTTGATTCAAATGAAGTTCCAGAATCTAAACTAAATTGGGCTAAATTCGTAAGAGGTAGGTTTTGTAAAGTTTCATAATAACACTCTAAAAGTCTACAAACACCACCTAATTTTCATTTTGGATCTAAACATTTAGCAACTAAAAATATCGTAGGAATTTTCTTAAAATATTATAACCATTTTCGGGCCATATAAAATAATATAAGTTGTAATTCTTGACTACTTTTTTTCATGCAACTATTAAAACTTAGTGCTATATACACGCAATGCTCTAAAACACGAACATAAGTACAATAATAAACTTCAGATAATTCAACAGTTGCGGTTTTAAAAGATTTAAATAATTTAAATAACTTCATACATTGAGTCCAACAAGCAGATAATAAAACCAAGTCTACATCCCTATTCCCTACAACCTCTAAAAAAATTTACTAAATAATTTTTATGTTCTAAGGTCGAATTTATCATGTCATAAGTAGAGTTTCATCTAGTTGATACATCCATAGAAAGGTTTGTATATCTAATTTTTACTATGACAATATTTTAACCATTTCTTTCCTATAACTTTTTTATTATGAATTAATTTTATGACTTTTCGAATTGGTTCTACATAGTATTAAACAAATATAAGGCATCTTGAACACACAAATTTTAAATATGACAAATACATCTAAAAATGAAAATAGCGTCCATTAATAATAGGGACACATGCCTCAATGAGTGAAGAAATACTAGCAATATTAGCATATGCATTATCAAAACCAACATAAAATATTTTACTGATTAATTAATATTCATTTAAAACTTGAATAATTAATTAAGCAATAGTTTGAGCAGTATGTGGTGATGAAAATTCATTAAATGCAATTAAACATGTGTTCATTGCCCAACTATTAGTCCACACGTTAGAACAAATAATAACTTTGTGATCTAAGTTCACCAAATATTTCGTTAATTCAATTTTTTTTTTGTTAAAGCATTGTTTTACTATAAATCTAGTCAATGAACGATTACTTATTTTTTTTAGCATTTTGGTTATAAGCTTGTTTTACACTATATTAATATCTATCATTGTCATATGTATTGAAAGATAAATGTTGCATAGCAGCATATCTAGCCATAATGTCAGTTGCATCTCTATAGTTATATTTGAAAAGAGAAGGCGTACCTGTTTGTGATGAACCCGTTTGAGGGTCTGGTTGAAAGTTTAGTTGAGTTTGAGTTAAGTTAATCCCAAATTTCACCGCGTGATTTTTCTCCATATGCTTGATAAACGTACCGTGTCCACCACCATGTGTAACTTTGTTCTTTTTATTGCAATAGTTGCAATACACATTGAATTTCTTCGGAGCACCGGGATGACTACTCGAATCTTTAATTTTCATTTTCTTGAAATGTTAACGAAGACATTAGATATCTTACATTGTCGGGGTTGTGGTGGTAGAGGTGACATTTCTTTTTTTTCTTCTTCATCGCCCGAATATTGACATTCCTCACCTACATCCGGTTGCGATTGGTGGGATGAAAATATGGGTTGTTGAACCTCGTCACTCGACATGAAATTGAAGTCCTCGAAACTTGTGTTGAATTATAGACCGGGAATTTCTTGATGGATGTTCATGGTGTTCATGTCCGTCAAGGCATGCGATGCAGCATATTCATCCGCCTACCACATATCAAATATTGAAATAATTAGAATATAACCTAATCAAATTGTTTTAGTTAATAAATAAATCATAATTGAAAAATGAAAATTAAACAATTTCTTAAAACTCACTTGCATACAAGCATCAACTTGTTCCGATAATAAATCGAGTTGCTCTCAAGTATCTCAGCGTGTTGTTGCTCTCTTTGATCTTGGACGGGGGGCATCACTTCGATCTTGGGCAACAACTTTACCCTTATCGGCGCGGTTAGAACGAGAATAAGACATTTTAATAATTTGCTAATTGGTATTGTAAATGTTTATGTATTATATATAGGTGTGAATGTGTGAATATAAATGATATTTGCAAAATAAGTAAATAAGTAGAGTAGTGAAAGTAAGCACGATTTGCACAAGTAGAGAGAAATAGGAGGTAGAGATCAGAGAAATTGGAGGTGTAGAGAGAGAATTCTTGTTAATACAAGATGAGTGAGTTGAAATGAAGATGATGAGGTGGTATTTATAGATAAAAATGAGTGAGAAAATTTTGAATTTGAATTTGAATTTTGAAAATAAAAATAAAAATAAGAAACCATGTGCACCGCCGTTTTCTGCAAAACTCCTGGTTTTGGCAACAATAGCCTACCACCCTACCGCATCTAGTCTACACTCCCAAACCGCCGGAACCGGCGGTTCCAGTTCCAAAAAATTTGAATCGAAACTGAACCACCGGAATCGAATTCACAATTCCGATTTAACCGTTTGCGCCGGTTCCGGTTGAAACTGCCGGTTTGTGAAAAACCGGGCATCCTCGGCTCTCGATCTTGAACCGGGATCAAGTCCCACCAACGGTATTAATAGTCTCTTTCTCTACCGTGTGTTCTTTGTTTGCTTCTTCTTTTTTCTCTGATTTTGTTTTTTACAATTTCTTTTAAAGTCAAAAAAAAGTTATTGGTTCATAGAAAATTTTATTTGAAATAAATACCATTTTAATTAATTAGTTCAATTCGAATGTTGCGATAGATTGTAAAATTTGATGTAGTTTTCACACCGTTTAACTCCGACTTTGTAGATTTTGAGCAACAATATTTGCTTGCACCAAATTTTGGATATAATACTACATTTAGTATGACATTTATTGGGAATGGTTGAAGTTTCAAAATTGTTTTGCTCTAAAATTGCATCATTTTGGTACAAAATCCACATCAAGATGGCGCTATGTATACATTGGATGTGCTCTTCTGATCTAACACTAATCTCACTCTTGATAATGATTTTTAGATAAAGTCAAAAAATATGTCTACCTTGTTTTTAATTTTATAATTAAAAGAAATGGAATTACTCTTAAAAGAGTATTCTTTCACATATGCTTCAGATTTTCCAGGGCATATCCCAAAAAAAATTGCCAACAATTTTAAATAGAGCTATTTTTCTAGCAAATATGTTTTAATATATGGTGCAACTCAGAAAACAATTTTTTAAAAAACTTTGACTAATAATTAGTCAGTGACCAACTCCAAAAAAATGAGTAAGTGACGATGCATGCATGTACATACGTTCTTATTTAAGTCCCAAGTTTTTTATTTTCATTCAAATTTCTTTCACTTTCTAACATGTCGATTACCAACCTTGAAGTAACAACCTTTTCATTACAACGTTTGACCTTTTTTCAATAACAAGACATCCAATTTTTGGCATTGGAAAACCATGGCAAACCGAATCTGAGGCAACAGCAATTCTACGGTGTCATATTCGCAATCAAATACCAAATCTTACATGACGTTGATTCTCCGATGCCAAGATTCATGTCTTTTTTATATTATTGAAAAATGTTGAACTTAGTGTATCAGCCAAAACTAAAAAAACATGAGATTGTTGAAAAAAGTATCAAAAGTTTTTCCAAAAAAATAGGAGATTTTATGAATAATGAAATAAAAAGGGAGATATAGAAGATCGCGATTAAATTTACCTCACACTTGTGATTGTAAATATTGGTAACCAAAAACTATAAAATTTAATAGTAAGAGCAGCATTACCGGACAATTCTCCTTTGGCAGTGAGCTATTCAAAAAGAAAAATCCATTGCTACTGCCAAGGGAGTAAATGCCCTATAATGCATCCATACTCGTGATTTTGAACTGTTTTTTGATGACCAATATGCAATTCTTAAAGTCTATTTATAGGTGAATTTCAAAAAATGAGCATTTTTCCCTCAACTTAGTAGGATATTTCTAGCATATTCTAATGCTCAGATAATTCTGAGGAATAAACTTTTGGTCTACCGTGATAAAGTATAAAAGGAAGAGAAAATAAATAGAGAAGTTAAGTAAATATAAATAAATAAATAAATAAACTATTTGCTTAACGTAGATATATGTATCTCTAGAATCTTCTTTGTTTCCTTGAGGTAACCCAAAAGGGCCAAAAAGAGATGATGGGCTAACTATAGAATTTAATTAAGCTCAAAAAAATCAGTTATATGAATACTAATATAACATGGTATGCTGAGCCCAATATTTGATAAATTAAAGGAAACAATTTGATACGCATAACGTTACAGCCTTTTCCTAGAGATTTATTCAAGTTTATATTTAAGTTTATTAGTTTGTCTTTTCCAAATTTGATTATGTTTTTGGAGTCTTTAGTTTATTATGTTGAGTGGTATGGAGAAGATTGAGGTCTAAACGTCATTGTATTGTATTCAATAATTCTATGTATCAAGCTTTACATTATTCTCTCTTATAGAGAGTTTCTGTAATACAATAAAGGTAATAAAATCAATCTATTCTAGG
>JAYDZE010470673.1:0-16018 GCA_034509125.1 Monilaria moniliformis
AATCCTGAAAAGTTACACTACTTTCCTTATTTTCAGGATTCTTATTACTTTCCCTGTTGGATAAAAAATCAAACAAACACAGGAATTTTAAAATTAGGAATCACATTACTTTCTCAAGGCAGAATTATGCCAAACAAACAAGCCCTTTGGGTTAAAGAACTCCTCTAATTGCCTATCTTTACTTATTTTCAACGTTTAAAAAATAAGCAGGCCAACACTGAGATCGTATAGGCCAATTGATTTCTATAGCTTCCAACTACTTCATGCCAATTTTGTGTTCGGCTTTTTGGTGTACAATATGAATTTTAATTTGTTTTAAACTTGATGGAGCTTATTAAGTTTTTCAAATTGAGACATAATTTTTAAAGAAATTATTTGTAATTGGGTCTAAAATGAAGTCATAAACTATAATTAACTTAAGATATTAAAGCATAATTTTCTTTTGACAAAGCTACTAAATTGAATACACATTGTTTACTATTCTTCACTACCTTTTATGTTGAGATTCTTAAAAACAACAACAGATCAGTCGCACCAATACCCTTTTCCAATCATTCATAGACTTCCGATAATAGAAAAAGATTAGTGGGCTGTGGGGGTGACTGAAGGACAGTAACGTCATTTCGGAGTTGCAGTTATCGGCATCCCAAGTTTAAAAAGGTCGCACACGTGTCGGTCGGCACCGCGTAGGATGTGTTATGTCCCCGGTCATTCAGACCATAAGTCTCCCGGTTTCTTCCCGTTATCAGTCAAACCCCTCTAAATTTTGATCCATCGAATATTATAATACAATGCGGTTATTTTAATATTATCACTATTATAATATCGATTTTCATAACTTTCTGTGGATTTTTTAAATAATTT
Organism: Monilaria moniliformis; assembly: GCA_034509125.1. Classification (NCBI taxonomy): domain Eukaryota; kingdom Viridiplantae; phylum Streptophyta; class Magnoliopsida; order Caryophyllales; family Aizoaceae; genus Monilaria; species Monilaria moniliformis. Next base: position 865 of record JAYDZE010470673.1, read on the forward strand.
TCTCCGATAATTTAATTATGTATCCAAATTAACAATATCATATATAGTAGATATCGTCAAGTTTCTTATTATTATTTTGTATTATGCCTCTAATTGCGGATTAGCAAATTCATTATATATATGTTTCAAAATTAAAACCGGATACTGAGATAATAATCTATACTGACATAACCTCTCAAATTTTGGGTGTCATTGCAAATTCAAACCAAACTTTGAACTGTTTATAATAAATCTCAGCATTACCATTTGTAACAATTGGACATTTCTAGTTTTATGCTCAAATTGAGATTGATACTAAATATTTATGTGGAACTCAAAATTGGTTCAGATTTTTGAAACTCATTATCTTCTCAGGTTATATCTATTTTGTTGTTAGATGTTCCGAATTGTAATTCGAATCATCAGAAATCTCTAGCGCCAATGCACCATCTCAATACTTAATTACTTAATTGTCGGTTATCCAACAATAAAATGGACAACTATAGGAAGATAACTCGATCAGTGAGTTTTAAAAGTCATCAATCAATTTTAAATTTTGACTTCTCTTCAATGTATAAGTCACAATTCCAAATACGTGTAATAAAAGAAGGATTTAATTTGCTACAAATCTTAAAATTGATTCTTAATTAAAATAGTTATAAGTTTAAGTCAAATTTGTAATAATACCCAAAGATAAGAATTTAATTTGCAATTATCTCTACATTTTAATGTATGGATGGATGCTTGAAACAATTTATTGGATAATCAGTTAAGTTCAGTCTAGTTTAGTTTAGCGTCTATAATCACATTATAAAATACTAATAATCACATAAAATTTAGATAGATTTGAACGTGTATTATTAGTATACAATAATTAGAAGTCCCAATTTTGGATTATTTAATTTTATTTTCATGACATAATAAGAGCAAGTGTCCATTTACAGTGTGTACTATTATTAGTTTATTATTTTGGGTGTGAAATAATAAATGATTTTGGCTTGGCTACTGAACTTCCACATTCTCTTGATTTTGGCTTCTCACAAATGTATAAGAAATACCCAATTCAATGTACCCAAAATTGGACAAATCACAAATGAATTGCACCAAGAAAAAAGTTGTGTTTGTAATATTTATATAAAGAAGAATAAAAAATAGGTTAACCTTGGAAATTCAATTCACATGCCCCTGCCCATTTGTGACAATAGGATATTGATGTTTTGTCAGATATTTCGTTCCATTTCTTATCATTGTAAATTTTATGAACCTTTTCCGCATTTGATTTTGAATAAAACATAGTTTGACTAATGTAAAATTGATATTAATGTGAACATGACTTGTCTGATGTTTCTGCGCCGAGAAATGCTATTTAAAACATGTTCTCAACAACTTATAAATGAAATGTATTATATATATATATATGTGTGTGTGTGTGTGTGTGGAATATGTAGCTCAAGCTGCTATACTCGATTTTCCAATTTATAGAATTGATGGTAAGTAACTCACTGTGCATAAGTTTTCCTTTTACCACGTAAATGCAAATTCATTGATTAAGATAAAAGAGCAAATATATATATGCGAAAGTAATTTCATAAATGTAATCTAAAAAGGGCCTATATTTTTAAATCTAACTTAATGGAACGACTGCAAAATACATATCAAGTAATTTAAAACGTTATTAAAATTAACTTTGAATCAATTTTTCGGTTACGATTGTATCTACTCATTTACTGAGTTAGAATTGAAAATACTTACTTTTATTAGGTCAGCTTAGCTTCTAAAAGATTACTAGGAATGTAATTCAAAGCTTTAACTTTAATTTTGACGATAGACATATTGTAAAAGGCAGATATATATAGTTATATATAGCATACTGATCAGGTGAAAATTTAGCAGGAGTTTAGGTTCGTTCCAGGCGGTTACGGAGCCAGAAATTTACTTTGGGGGTGCTCCACTATCAATACTAATTTATATATAGTTACAAAAATATAGTGAACAACGATATAAAAAAATTACAATATTGATAGAAATACGAATATATAAATATTTCATGCATCAAAAGTAGTTCAATACATTCGAAACTAATCTTTCATACATCAAAAGTAGTCCAATACATAAAACTAACCTAAGTATCAGAAGCTAGAGAGGTTATAGTTGTGCTTGTTGCGGTTGATATTTTACGTGTAGCCATCAACTGAAAATGTTGTAAGATCTGCTCATTATTAATACACCACTAAGCAGTCATTCATCCACGCATTAAGCATTCAATTTCGCGAATCAATCTTAATGGTCTTCATTGCAGAAAATGTTCTTTCAGGTGAAGCAGTTGCAACGATAAACACCAATGCCACTCAATCATACGATAAATATTTAGAAATGCGAAATGCTTACCAATTTCAAATGATTAGATTTCTAAAATGATAAGTGTTTAAATAAAATAATAGACCAAATAAATGACATCAAGGTCAAGAAGATAACAATGTATTCAAAAATTATATTAAAAAAAGGCTTACAAAAAGCTTGGATCGGCTTGGCTGATAGTGGAATGCGGAATATATGCTCTGCCTCTCTCCTAGCTCTCGACAACAAAGAAGTTGGAAACAAAAAAAGGAGAGGGTCGTTTCTTGGACAAAAGTAAGTTGTGCTTATTCATTAACGTTAATTTTTTATTTTCCAAAGTTTTACTTTTTTCTTTCTTCTCTCATTACGTTTTCATCTTCTTTCCTCCCCTACCTCTCCTTCCCAATTACAGATGACTGCAGCGTGCCAGCGTTCAGAATCCTCTCTGTTCACTTTCAGTCAAAGCTTAGCTTACACATACTACTCATCGGCGATCGGCAGTTTCACGCGGCCACTTCTTTTAATAGCCGGACGGACAATAGAGGGAGCTCTTCGTGCCGCCCCTAGCACCCCTAGATCTGCCCTGATTTTAGATAGTTTAAGGAAGAAATAATATTGAAAGTAGTTAATAACCACCTACCGTTAATTAAATAGGAGCTAAATAGTTCTAACAAACCGTGATCTTAACTTAAAAAAGAAAAATAGAAACCGTGAGTAAATGTCAACTTCCGCTACGATACATATTTGAGAGTAATTGATTTATTACCTCAAACTAGGGTTATATTAGCAGTGATGATTATAAAAAGAAGTTCACATGTGCCCTCTTTAAGCTTGTATTATTGTATAGCTATGTGAGTCACGATTCTCTAGTCTTTATAGGAATTAGTATCTTGGAATTTAGGATGGACAACCATGTAATAAAATATTGGACGGAATGAGATTAATTATGCCCAGTTTAATGTACCATGGCATCGATTACCCAATTTGGAAATAATTAAATGTCACTCGATCATTCAATTTTAAGTCGTATCAGGTTCTTTATTTGTTTTTCTTGATGATGTTTCATTTTACATTAGTTTACTCTTTCTATCACATGCGAGATAAATCATAATTGCAACATTTAAAAAAAAATTCAAAACTTAAGCTCCAATTATATGCAAGTTCGGATCAATATCCCGTCATTTAAAATACAAACGGTGTGACTTCCTGTATGTAACAGAGAAGAGTCTAAGGTTCAAATCATATACACCATTTCCCTACCCTTAAGTAAAAAAAATCTTTATATTGCTTGAAAAGTGAAAACATGTAAGTTAAATTCATTAAGAACTCTTTATATGTATAAATTATTGGAATTCTTACTGTGGAAATTAATAATCGCGTCTCTTGTATTTGGTGAAAAAAACAAAAACCTGTAAAGAAGGTTCATCACATGATCCCATGTGAACATCATTAGGTTAGGCCGCTGAAGAAGGTAGCAGCTTCAGTCAAAGTTGGGATTATTTCATGCTTTTTATATGTTGTGTATATATGATCTAAAAAATGTTTTTTATATCTTGTATTACAAAATAAATATACAATCACTTAAAAAAAAAAAAACAGAAAAGAAATATACAATCATTAATTCATATACTAGCCAATAATTTTTGTTATTCTTTTCCTGCTTTAGGATTTCAAATATGGCTAGGACCTATATTTTTTTACTAATTTTAGGGTAGAAGGCACAAATCCAATGTTAGATTCTGATTTATCTTGTAAATTATGTGAAAATAAATTTTCTAACTTGAATATCAAAACAATTTCATTTTGATACTTTTTAGACATCAAAATGACGTTGTTTTGAATAACTTTATATACAAAAAAACTCTTATATTATGTCAACTATAGTAAAATGTATGCAGTGTATAATAATAATAATAATTAAACTATCCTTATAAATTAAAATAAGGATACTATATATATATATATATATATATAATCAAAATTTGTATATATACACACTTTTGTAATAATATATAAATAAATCAATATAATATATCACATTATAGTGTTTATTTTAAACTAATCATATAATAGAGATATAACATATAAATCAAATTGTAAAATAAATAATAAAACTAATAGGTAGAGATTTGGCACGACTGCGACAATTTTTAATCCCAATTAACAATTCTTTTATTTTGGCAATTAAACGTTTATCTATTTTCTAGAGAATGAAGATTGGCATGTCCCCGGTGACTTATTCACCTCAATTGTCGCCGCCAAATCATGTATAAAAATAATAGCTACGACTAATTGCTTCATAAATCACAAATGGTAGACTATTGATTGTTGCAATTATAATTCGATTTTTAATTAAGGTAGTTTGAAATTTTTGCCATTATAATGGTCCTTTATTTTTATTTTGTGAAATGGATATAAGTATGTTCACCTGGCATATCTATACTCACGTCATATACGTGTAGGAAATAATACTAATTCTTTTTGAAGGTAGGAAATAATACTAATTAAGAAAAAAAGAAATGGAAAATGCCAGCTTCTCCATGCCATTAATGAACTTCGATGCATGGAAAATTATAAACAAAAGGGAATATAAAGTAATTGAATAGGTGATTTCTTTTTTAATAAACACGATTTATTTGGAATATACCTACAAGATGATGTTTTTTCTTGTAAGATTGTGTTGCATTTGTTGATGCTTTAATTTTATCTAAGCATTATTATGTCTTTATTTGTGTGTGTGAGGATTATGCTGGCAATCATAGTGTTTGTGGAGTTGATGTGTTAGTGATGGGTGTGGTGGTGATAGTTTTTGGTTTTGGATTTGTAGCCTTTTAGTTTAGGTAGCAAAAATAAATGAATACGAACACAAATATAGCAATTATGTGTATACTAGACATTTGGATAATTCATTTGAACTGCAATCATTGATGTGATAAGTCACCCGAAATGCTTCCCACAACCATAGATCAATGTTTAATTGCAAAATGCTGAAACTCTTTATTAAAAGCTAGCTGTAACAAAAGGTCTCGCAAACTCGTCATCAAGATCATTACCATTTATACATGCAATATGGTATGCATACGTAACATGCACACTATATTACTTAGGGATGATCTATTAGTAGACTGAGTATGTAATTAATCGCAAATTTGAGTCCGATAAACACTTTTTAAGTTTAGTCTGTCATATCATGCATGGACATATGGGTGTTGGGTAACATCAGCATCCTGCCATCATTTTTTTTTAAATCTTTTTATCGTATATATATTTATGTGGATTTTCTCAATTATTTTATTGTACTTTAGCACTCATCGCTATATTGTAAATTTTTTATTTTAGCTCCAACTATATTATCTTTATGCGCCCATCTCTAAATATCATGCTTTTCTAATGCAGTTTGTTGACTTATAGCCTTGGAGGTAATAGTATTATGGATTTATCCAATGCACATTTCAAATAATATTGGTTTTGATCTACCCTCGTGATAAGAAAAAGATAATCATATTAACATAAAATTATCAGAAAATCGTCTAAAGTTTATATTTTACAAAAATTATTAAACTCGTTTTTCTTTTGGCAAAAATTTGGTTTTGGTGCCTAGTGCAAAAGGACCCAAGTCGTCCACTGTCAACTTCTACCAGTTGGCGACTCTTGTGTCGATTCATGCATGCAACACTAACAGAATTAGAAAGGGTATGGAAAGGCTACCATGATTAGACATAGATTAGGCGCTTAATTAAAACTCAAGCAACATTAAAAAGAAAAGCATTTATAGGATAATTAATGAGGTAATACTATGTCTAGCATAGGCATTTAATCGCTCGTGTATGCATATGTATATATAAATTTTCTTAAATTTATTTAATTACACTTACCGAGTAGAATTTACAAAAAAATCTCGATTATTTTGATATGTTGAGAAACCAATTGAATTAATTACAATGAATTCATGTATTTTTTCGAAATTAATGATCACAATGAATGTACATCATGTTGATTTTATGGACATGAAAAATCAATTCATATACAATATTAGGCTTGTTCTTTTTCATTATTTTCTAAAGGGGATAGAATACACTAAATCTAAACTATATATATATACGACTAAATTATTTTTCTAACATATATCATAATCTCACATGCTATCTGCGTTGGGATAATATATTTGACTGGTTATTATAACCCATAATCATATAAAATAAAAATGAATTAGTTATAAAAATTTAATCGATATATATCGCAATCAATACCTAAATATTCCTATACCAAACAATGCTTCTTATCTACTTCAAACTGAATTATAACGTACCAATAGCACATACGATCTAAAAATCCAGAAAATACATGTACATTGCTACAAAAACATAAAAAAATAAAGTACATATACAAAAATGATAATCTGATGATAAAAATCAGTTGACGCAGCAGCTACCCTCTCAATTATTCTAACAAGAATTGGATCTGTTACTACATTCAAATATTCCATGGCAATGATCCAGATATTGTGCCTCCCTATATATTTATTAAAGTTGAAGAATTAATGGAATAGCATTTATATATTGTGCGTGCTATATATTTTATTTTTTGGTGAGATAGAACATTTCCCACAAAAGGCGGCAATTCTTGCAGTTAGGTGCGCAGCGTTCAAAATCTAATCATTCTAACTTCTACTAATTTACAATATGGTCTAATGTAAATAATTTCATGTCACAAGCGTCGTCAACTAATGTCGAATGATCATAGGAATATATATAGGATAATATAATATTTTAATTTATATGAATAATCAATGACAAATTAAAAGATAGGATCACACTCTTCATCGAAAAATAAACAATACCAACAACAACAATAAAATAATAATAATATATTTGAAGAAGCTAATAGAGTTGTTCATAGCTTAGCGATCGCTATTTATCTGATGATGTAACATCTTGAAGTCCGACTTTCAGCCATGGCTCCTAAATATTATTCGTTGTGATTAAAAAGTTACAATGCTTCCTTGTCAAAAACAAATAACAATAATATATAACAATGATAAATGCTACTAATATATAATAAAATATAGTAATAGTCGATATTTGAAAAGATTTTACCGTTGATTTTATAATGGAAAGTTATAGAAGAGAAATTGAAGGACCGTCTTGTGGTATTTGCAATTCACAAATACAGCTAAAAGCTGATTTGGTGAATGTGATACATTTTAATCAATCTATATATAGGTAGCACTGACTACTATTTATTGTCGTTTTTTTGTGAGTGATGGAGAGACAAATTTATGGAATTGTTTGCAGCAATATTTTTGTAAGCCAACTAAGGTTTTGTCATAGATACACATGGTCCCATGTGGAGATTGACGATCAAAACTTATATATTTACATATATGTGGTGTAATTAAATGTTCCAGCAGTGGTGTAGTTTTTTAATATTACACAAACATAAATTAATAGATAATTTTCGTAGATTGGTGTGTCAGAGTAATCATATATATATATATATCATAAGCATAAGAAAGCTCGATCGGAGGTGGATATAGCAAGTGTGCCGGGGGATGCGATAGAGTTGTAATTAAATGAGAACTCACTTTTTAAGGTAGAACTAAGAACTAATCATAACAACACATTTATAGGATCAAAAGGAAGATATTTTGTCACGTGTCATGTGAATGAAAACTTAAAATATTGAAAAAGTTGATTTTTTTATATAATTAAGGGTAATTATGTAATTTGAAATATTCTACACGTTTTTACACACTCTATAATTATGGAAAAAATCGGAATATGCATAATGATATGTTTGTTGACGAATAATATTGTATTCGACTATGAATAATGATATTTTCTTATGCCGATAATGATATTATGTTTCATTCTGATATGATTCCGATTTTTATGGAAAAGTTTTGATTGATTATGAATTTCGATTTTTGTGGAAAAATAGTGAGTTGTGGGTGAATGATATAGTTAATGATGAATAATGATACATTCGTCTACGCATAATGATATTCTCTTCTGCCGATAATGAAATTACTTTTGTTCTGATAACGATTCAGATTTTTATGGAAAAAATCATGAGATGCATAATGATATGTTTGATGATAAATAATGATGTATTCGTCTATGAACGATGCTATTTTATTCTACATATAATGATATCTGTATTATGGTGGGATTTTTCCCTAAGTCGTGGGATTTAAGAAGATCCCATGATTTTCGGATTTTTCCTAAAATCGTGGGATCGTGAGATTTTTTTGTACAGTTATGCACTGTAATGATATTTGCCTTCTTCTACAATGTTATTCCGTATGGTGTAATCTGGATTGTCCGTGGCTATAATCCAACGCTATAGATTAGTTATTAGTTAAGTAGTATAGATGTGTTCTTAGCCTAATACACCTATATATACATACACACACACACACAAAAAAAGATTAAGTTCTTATCCAAATTTAGATAGTATATGGTATCAATTTCAAACTATTTATTGTGTTTATGTGAACGCGTGGCATAGTGCTTTTTTAAAACAAGATCGTCAAAGGGTATAATTGTAAAAAAGCATTCCGCATAATTTACACGCCTTATATAAGATATTGTTATATTATATGCAGAATGGTGGTTTATCATATGCAGAATGTTGTTTGATTATATAAATATATTTGTATATCCATATATCTTTATTAATTTATATCCATAACATCCACTATTGAGCTCTTTTTCTCATCTCCAAAAATTTCCCTGCATAATCACATCAATCAATCGTCATCATTAGTCATATCAAGTCATCAAAATTTTAATTGAATTAAAAGAATTTATCATCCATCAAATTTACAAATTCAACCAAATAAAACAATGAGTTTTTGTCTATTATCGTATGCAGTTTTATATTTAATTATATGTGATTTTCTGTTTAATAAGATGCATGAGTTTTTTCCGAGACTTATAAAAAAATGAGTTACGATTATACTCTTACTATAGTTAAAGTAGCGCCCATCAACTTAAAAATGCAAAAAAAATCTGGACAATATGAATTATGAGATGGATGGATGAGATTGAGTAATATATACTATCTAAAGGTTGGATACTACATGATCGATCTCTCTCTCTCTCTCTCTCTCTCTCTCTCTCTCTCTCTCTCTACACAGATATATATATATATATATATATATATATAAAGTAAAAACTCAATGTTATCATGAAACCTAAAAATACTAAAGACACTGCATTTATTGTAGAAAGTCATTACATTAACAGTAAAATAACTGCACTCGAAAAAATGCAATAAGTTTAAATTTCTGACTCATATGGGATTCAAATTCTAGTGCTGTATTTATTCCGCATGTAAATGCATCCACCATAAATCTTCATAGCCGAAAGATTGAAAATAATTCTCTGTTCTTATTTTAAATATAGGTTCTTATCTGAACTTCTTCATACACACACACACACACACAAAAACACACATGAGCGAGAATATTATTCTACATATCTTATCTGAGCAATATTCGCGAGCACTGTTCTCATTTAGTCAATGTTATCATTAGTTTTTTATTTTATCTATTTAATTTGATTCTAATACGATAAAAATTATTATTGATGTCATTATAGAAATCATAGCTCGATCTGTCCATTTTTCTATAATTTCAAATAATGTAATAGAATACATCAAGTTTTGATACTTAAGTTTGTGTTTTTTTTTTAAGTGCAAGCCCATAACTAAGGATTGGACGCCACCTTGTATATTCACATAAAAAAGCTGCGAATTTATTTCAATGGAATGATTACTTCAATTTCTCTTATTAGACTATCATCAAAGTAAAAATAATAATATTATTTTTGGGTGAGTAGTGTTATATACTTAGTCGAGAATACCTGTCTTAGCTTTACTTTTGAATAGTTAAAATTAAGGTGGTCAAAAGTGGTCTAGTCCACATCATCTAATTTTGATCACAATGAGTTTTTGGGTTCAACTTTCTGCTTTCTTTTAATGGGCTCAAATATTGGGCTTCATATGAAATAGTCATTGGGCTATAAAACTATTCCTGCTTGGCTAAAGAAAAAAGTTCAATAACAATAGGTTCAATAAATGAGATAGTATACAGTTTCGACGTTCAACCACAATTTTATCATTACAAGTAAAAAAAAAAATCATAAATTTATCATTTGATTATAAAATATATACGTGGGCCTGGTTAAAATCAAAATCTAACTCATAACATAACCGATGGACCATTTTTACCTCTTAGGTCATAAAGGTTAAATGAGTTTGTAGTTCTAGGTTTGAAGCAGACGTCAAATAAGCTTGAAGAATAGGCAGTAGTTGCACCTAGGGGCCAGCCTTTCGAATTTTGGGTCAACCTTACTCAGGTTGCGGGCTAATCAGACTGCAATTTTATCGGATTGGAAATTATCCTCTAAATTTAGCGGACTATTCGGGTCAGTCTGCGGGTTTCGGGATGAACTGACATCCCTACCGATATCTATTCTTGAGGCATAGCGCCATAAACTGAATATTGGTGCAAAGTCTGATGCAATTTTTATAATTTTTTAAAGTTGAAGCATAAATTAAGTAACCACGGAATAAAAAATAATGTTATAAAGTATAATTAGCCTAATAAATTATTCTCACTAATTAATCAATTGAACTTGTGTATGTAAGATTGATTTAATCGTCATAGATGTAGATTATAAAAGACAAACCATCTTTTATGATAATTGTACAATAAGCGGCGTTTCAAAGGGCTAAATGATCACTAATTGACGCATGCAAACAAACAGAATACCAAGAAAATAAGGCTAAGCCCACTCGCCTCCCAAAACGACAAAAAAAAAAAAAAAACTGAAATGTGATTATTCTAGTACTCAGATGAGTGTAATGTGATTATTTATTAGGTTAAATGTTCTACTTTAATTTTATTCTTTGGGGGATTAATGTCTACCTCTACCATGCTTCTAAGACCCTACACATAATTACTCCATCGTCTAATTTCATAAGATTAGTGTTAATCATACTTAAAAGGTTTATAGAACAATTCACTCGTGTTAGTCCCCTAAGATGTATTGTTATACTTTCTGTGAGTCTTTTGTATCAACTACATGCATAATATTGTTATGGTGAATATATATTTATATAAAGATAAATTATAGTTTATTTCCTGTCTTTTGGTGGGATGTAAAAATAGCATATATATTACCATTGTAACTAATTGTAGCATATGCTATGTTTGCAAGTTTTTCGAAAGTTCATTTTCTTTTGACATATTTTAAATATAATACCAATTTTTTGCTAGCTTATATACTTATAAATCATTCCAAACACAGCTAGCTTATACTTATAAATGAAGAATATTTCAAATGATTTCCGAAGTGGCTATAAAAGAGCGCAAATTTCAAATTTATATTTGCCTCTTTTGATTAAATTGAAAACTTGAATGAGTGACCCGACCCGGATGTTTTCGTGCTCGACCCGAACCCCAAATCTTTAGAGGTATGCCGTATGCCGTATGCGGTGGTGATGAAGGACAATGGCAGCGGGATTTCGGTAGGGTTCGTGTAATGGAGATGCCCCAGTTTGTGTAATAGACTAATAGGTTTATATGTTAGTATATGATCATCGGTTTCTTGTGCTCTTTTTGTTCAATCGAAGTTGCTGATTTTGGCGCCCGTAAGGGTAGTTAGGGAATTGCCAATGGGGCAGTTTTTCACATGAAAAAAAAAACTATATATGATGATAGTTATCACAATAAAGAAAAACTCACACCTTGCATGGATAGATAACTACATGCATACACTCAATATGAGTATAGTGGGAACAATACACGATGAGACGATGTATTGTAAGGCATAAGAAATAGTTCTCTACAAAACAATATACTATCGTTCGTTTCTCACGATTTGGAATATAGCGTTGTGGAAATAAGGTTGGTTTCTGATTCCGTGATTTCAATCTCGATCAGTATATCGAACCATTGCTCAAAATGATACGGGTAAGTTACGATCACTCCGACCAAATTCCGCAAATTATGTATGCGTGTCGTATGCATTATCCAACAAAAGTAATAAACGGTTTGTCTTCGTGGAACCACGTAGATCATTATAAAATTTTATTTTTATTTTATTTTATCATTATTTGTTTCTAACTATCACGGGCAAATTTGAATTGGTTTCCCATTAAATTGAGATGAAGGTGGAATAAGCGGTTGATGCATAATTGATGGTGGTTGGGCGAAGGGTGGTCGTTGATAAGATCCAGAAACATACTAATTTTGGCGTTCCGAGTTCAATTAGGATTTTGATTTATCTTTTGAAATGGGATTCATTTTTAGGTCTATAAGTTTTAGTAAATTGGAACGAAAAAGAAATGAAATTAGCCAAAAATGAAATGATCGTAAGAATAGAAATAAAAATTATGTTGCACAAATAACAAAAAACACACACTTGACACCGACATGTGAAATCCAAAAATATATCAACAATAATTAAGTTGATGTAGCCAAAATATTGATCATACACACACAACATAATTTTGGGTTTAACATGTTGGTTACAAGTTTGTATACATATATGTTAAAAAATTATATATATTATATTGCAATATTTTTCATTAATTTCTGAAATTGGATATGCTAAGATCTATAGGAGAGGATGCACGTATCCTTATATTAAATTGAGCAAGTATAGGATGCATGATAGATGTCCCTATTTTAAAAAACGTTTCACCCAAATATCATCATCTATTTCTTGACAAGTATCATTTCAAATGTTTGCTTAGGCAATATCCCAACATCACCAAACAAGGCCTTGAGATGCCTTTGTTACTTTTATGAATTATTTTCCATGTGCTACATGGTTATGTAATGTTACACTTTTAATATTGTGGGAACCCCCTATAGATTTACATGATTGATGGTCGACATCACTAGCTACTTCTCAAATATTTTTACTTGCTCGTATTTTCTCGTAGATCATCGATGCTATTTGATATTTTATTTGAACATCATATATAAAATTGACATACTTTGATGGGACGTTGGTGAGCAATTAATACTAATTGCTTTTAAATGTTAATTAGTAGTTTTAAAGGATTAACTATAAATTTCTATTAGGATTAGTTTAATTTTTAGTTAAGATTTAATTAAACTCCTATTTAGTGTTTTAATTGTGATATTTTGATATCCAATGATGATTTATCGACCTTGTTTATCATTCATTAATAATTATCACTTAAAGCCTAATAATTATTTTAATTGAATTTAATTAAGTAAAGAAGAGACGAAGTGTGGCCCTATAAGGTTGCAAAAAATATCCTATCATGAATCGTTGGTTGGTCCCGCATTTCAATCAATATAGTACATTGGACCCATCACATATTGATTCAACCCACTCGAATCACATAGGTTTTGTAATATGTAATTATATTAATAATAAAGGGAGAATTAAATTAAATATAGATTAAAAAAAGAGAAATGAATGATGAGAATAGTGGGGAGACATACGAAGTACGGTGTGATGGAACTCTGCCCCGACCACTAGCCCGTGTTCGTCGGACCGAGGGTCCCTCCTCCCCTTCACCACTACCACTCGTGTGTTTGTGTTTATGATTTCATTTATATGTATCCGTTTTCTTTTTTTTTTTATAAAAAAAAACTAAAGTTTGCAACACTACCATAATTAATAATCTTTATTATTATATCATTCAATTCACTCTTTTCTTTGAATCTTTAGATTATTTCCTTCTTCATTAATTTACTTTGTTACATTCAAGATGGTCTAGTGGTGGAATGAGTATTCTTGAAGGCAAATATTTCGAATTCGAATTTCACCAATGCCTTCTAAACCGATCATGCCACACCTAATTTTTCAAATATAATTTATTCTTTCTATATGATTTGCGAGCTATTATACGAGAAAGAATGGAGTTTATCTAATACGGAAACTCGGTAGCTAGTGATTGAATGTTTTTCACATCATCAATATTCATATATTGCAGCTCCGAGGGTGTCCAGATCATTTCGAATTCTCTATCACACTTCTTAGTACACCGCTTGTGTAGTAGCACTACTAATATATCGTCCTTTTTTAATTTTATTTTATTTTATTTTATTTTATTTTAGAATTGTTAATTAGGACATAATATATCTAATTAGGATATTAAATAATTTTTAATTAATTTTTGGTTAATAATTGATTATTCATAATCAGAGTGTATATATATATATATATATATATATATATATATATATATATATTTTGAGTTTCAAAATTTATTATAATATTAATTGAGATTAATTATATTATGATGCTGTTTCATTTTTATAATAAAAATTATTAGGATAATAAATTTGACAGCGAAACATGAAAAATGCCTCGAATATTGAGGCAGAGGATCCCAGAAGTGGTGGATAGTCATCTTTTGGTGTCAAGAGCTTATAGTTGAAAATAATAATATGAGATAAAACGATGATTGTTTTCCTCTCCTTGTCATATAGAACTCTAGAGTTTTAGAGAGTGTATTGGTTGTGAGTCCTAGAGAGGGTTTGCCAATTTTAACCAAAATTAGAGAATGTGAAAAATACGAACAACTTGTAACAGTTAATATGCCAAACATAAAGAATTATTAATAATAGTTTTCCTCTTAAATTAAGAAAACCATAATAAAATGAACCACTTCTATTAATCCCTATCTAATTTTAGTTAGAAGAACAAATTAAATCAATTTTGTTTTGGACCAAGGATAGAAAGTGGTAGAACACATCCTTTATCAACACGAGAGGAGTTTTTCCAGCAGCGCCCAGACGGCACTGGCCGCGACGGTCTCTCGACGCTGCTGAAGTGCACGTCGG
>JAYDZE010470784.1:0-16016 GCA_034509125.1 Monilaria moniliformis
CAAGTCGTTGTAGTATAGTGGTAAGTATTCCCGCCTGTCACGCGGGTGACCCGGGTTCGATCCCCGGCAACGGCGAATTTCGTTTTTTATTTTTAAAAAAAATGAAGCTCTCGAGTCTCGAATTTATATTTTTCTGCTTTCATCATTTTGCATCTATTTTCAGTTCCCACTATCGAATTTCGATATACATGTATGTATGCATTTAATGTATGTATGTATGTATGTATGTATGTACACAGAGTGGCCGGTCAAAGAAGGAATGGAGGTGGTTGACTGGTTGGTTAGAAAATTAAAGTTTCACTTTAAAAAAAAAATGTTTATTTTTGTTAATTTTAAATTACAGGCGGCACAAGAAATATTGTTTTCAAGTAAAAAAAGAAAATTTCTAAATAAAAGTAGCTATAATCAAAATTCTCACAATTCATGTTTGTAATTCTCACAAAGTAGCTATAATCAAAATTACAGGTGGTTGACTCGATCACCACGATTCATGTTTGTAATTTTTTAAATTCAAACTTGTCATATTTTAGTTTGATTTTATAATTATAAATCAGGGTTAATGTATCTAATTCAAATTTATAATCATTTTTAGCATCTACCTTTTGTTTTCAGTTAATAATTAATTAGTTCTTGTCGTCGTCGTCATTATTATTATTATTATTATTATTATTATTATTATTATTATTATTATTATTATTATTCCATAATCACGGAGTATGATTTTTAAGTCGTCGTCGTCATTATTATTATTATTATTATTATTATTATTATTATTATTCCATAATCACGGTGTACGATTTTTAAGTTTCATGTTTATAGTTCAATTAATACGAAAAATAAAATTCCAACAATACCCTAATGTATTTTGTATAATTCCAAGAGAGGCCCCTGCTTGTAGTTGACGGCGTGCTAATTTATACATAGTATACACATTTTTAAAATATTATTCAGACCTTTCATTTATAGCATGTACCTACAAAAATAAAGAGTATGTTTTCCAAGAAACTTACCAACCAAAATTCCAAGATCTAATTCGAGATTTTCACTATCTTCCTAGCATTAATGGTGTCCGAACAAAATACTAAATAGCAATTAAAATAAAAAATAATCCTAAAATCCATAGACACGAAAAGGATATGGCATATCATGAAGTGTGGCTGAGAATTTTCTGCTACAATTCAAGATTTCCATGAGGACCCTCTTCCTAACATCAACCACTTGGAAAAGAGAGAGAGAGAGAGAGAGAGAGAGAGAGAGACTAAAATCCAAAAATCAAGAAAATTCACTACAATTCAAATGAGAGAGTGAGATATTTTAAGTGAACAATTCCAAAATCCATATGAAATGAGAGGTAGCTAAAACACTTTATATTAGAAACATGGATGTCATGACATTGTTGATACAGAAAGATGTTACAGTCAGAATCTTATTTTTCTTTAATATGTACAACAGAGCAAGAAGACATACCAAGAAGCAAAATTTGATCAAGAATGTTAGAGAACCATTTTCTCCTTGCACTTGATGACTAACTATATTGTGATGTTGTCTAGCTATATTAGGGTTTCGATTACGAAGCTGCAGTTAAAGGAGGCCAGTGAGCTCCTTCTTGGAAGAAGTTGGATGGAAGATTGTCTTTTTTTTCGTACAGATTGTTTACTTCTTCCTCTTCTTCTTCGTCATCCTCAGCATCCCATAAGAATCGAGCATATGAAGCCAGAACATAGCTGCACCGTGAAATCAATAACAAATAAGTTTCAACTAAAGGGGAAACTAAAGAAATCATTCCATGTTTGGATCTAGGATCTCAATAAGCAAACATAAAAAGATATATGTTTTCCAATCAACCAAAACCTGCACAAGTTTTAAATGTATCACATAATCAATAGCTACTGCTCAGAACTTAATCAACACAGTCGAAACATGAAGTAATGCATATATTGGCAATGAATTGGAGATAGGAAAGTCACTCCACATGAATATTGACCAAAACATAATATCATTGTTGTTCTATCACATAATTTTTATGGAGATTCATTCTTTGCAAAGTATTCATAGCTTAAACAATTGTTAAACAAACTAAGCAAGCAAAATGTTATAACAAACCATTTTCTCAAGATAATAAAACAAGCAAGAAGGCGAGAATCGTATTCTGACCAGTCATTGGGGTCAGTATTGACAGCTTGATCAAAGTAGGCCTCAGCTCGAGCAGCATCTCTTTGCGTCTGCCATATTAGATCAGCGTATAGTGATAGCACATTACCATCACTAGGGTTCGCCAAAATCGCCCTTCCACAATACTCCTCTGCCTTTGCCAAATCTCCCCTAACCTGCACATATCAAACAATTCCAAATTCAAATTTCTACCCTACAAATACAAAATCACACAAAAGGAAAAACAATATACTTCTTCAAATCATAAACAACTCAGACACACAAATAAGTTCCTGCGACGAAATGGAAGGCATAAGATATATGCCTCAATTTTTCTACCCAAAACCTATAATATCAACGATTAAAGGTGCCTATAAATATCAAAACATGTAACATGTTGAAATCTTAAATTAATTAGCAGAAGAAAATGACCTCCTTGAGGAATCGGGCATAATTGGCGAGCAGAAGGGCATTGCCCGGATTAGCTTGTATCATCATCTCATAGTAAACGTCGGTGCTCTCCCGCCCGCGCCAGCTCCCCGGATCCTGCGAACCCGACCCGTCATCCGACCCCCTTCCACCCCCGCACACACCTCCGCCGCCGCAGCCCCCAACACCGCCGCCAATCACCAGCGTCTGCGGCACCCTCTCCCTCTCCTGCGCCGCTAAATACCCCACCGTCGACAGGGTGCTGGGCCCCACGTCCTTGACCTTCGCCGGCTTCGGCACCCGCGAGGAGCGCTTCGCCGGATCCTTGAGATGCGACTCGAATCGGGTGGGCGTGACCCGGCCGACCCCGGCCTCAGACGACATCGACATGGAGAAGGAATGGGTCCTCGTCAGCTGGGGCAGGGATTCGGGCTCCGGCGACGAACCAGACCCGGACCCGATCGTTGAATTGGGTAGCCATGAATTCAAAATTGGCGACGACGCGCTCCTTAGTAGCATTTCTTTAGAATTGATATTTTTCTTTTAAAATTGATAGTATTGAGTTGTTTCCGGTTAGTGGAGATGTTATGGAGGCTGCTCCTCCTTGCCTTGGGGGTTGAAGGAGGGTGGTGGGATTTTATAAAGGGGTTTGATGGTGGCAGCAGAATTGGAAGAGAGATTTTTATGGATCTGATGAAGAAAGGAAACAATAATTGCGAAAATGTTTCACGTGATGATGATGATGAGGTGGCGGTCGGAAGCACCGCTGATGAGAGATGTGGCCCCACCAAACTCACTACACTACTCAGATAATTATTTACTTCCAAAGAAAATAAAATACTAGTATTATTCTTGAAATGAACGGACAATATTTTTGTTGGGAGAAAATAAATGTACATATATAATATTGCTATATTTTAAATTGAACTTAGTCGATTCTATTTAAACTGATTTTATTATTAATTATATTATTTATTTATTAAATTATTTTTATTATATTTTTAAATATATGATTGAAAAATTAACTTGATAGATCTTTCAAACAAAGCTATAAAATTGATTTGGAAATAAATATGTAGATATTCAATGAAAAAAGTTAATCTTTTCCTAAATCTACATATATAATTTTTTCTTAAATTATTGTAGAAGGATAAATATGTAATTTGTTAATTTATTTAAAATTAATTAATATTTATAAACTGATTTAAATATAAAATATCTAAAAATAGCCCATTATATATGTACATTTTATCACTACTCTTTTATAGGACACCAAAGTATGATACAAAATGGATTAGTGTTTCATCGTACTGTATTTATTTTCCTATCGTATTGACACTATAAAGATGTCGTAATATCGTTGTATTTAGGTTTGTGTTGTTTTTGTATATAACATAATACTTTCGTGTTAAGCTCTTATTTAGTTCGTATCAGATTAGATTTAATCGTATTAGTGTTAAAAAAAATTCTTAACAACTCGAATTTGTGTTTCGTATAATCATATTACGTTGTTATTATGTCAATATAATAACGATATTACATACATAACTTGCCAACGACATTACATGCATAATTTGACAGTCTAATAATAGGAAAGTAATTTCACAATGGCGCATATTTAAAGTTGAGCCGTGAATAATAAAAGATTATACTTTGATAAATAATGTGGTGACTCCTTTTATAGATGCATAAAGAAGAAGTATGTTGGAATATTTCTTAAGAAAAACATAACTTGAAAATTATTAATTTTAGACAGCAACTTTTCTGTATTTTTTGCATATATATTGTATTTAGAAAGAAATTTGTTGTATATGTTGAAAATAAAAGTATAATGATGAAAATCGGAATGAAAGTGAAATAAAATATCTGATTATTTAAGTTCAATTTCTTTTGTAAATGTAATTCAATTATTAAGTAGTAAGTATTAAGTATTGTATGTTTCGTCGTAGTAATAAATTACAGATAATATATATTTGTCAAACACTCGCATGATTCAAGACATATCAATACCTCTCCAATTGGCTATTTTCACCAAACTCTATAACACATCTTGCACTCTTAAAAATAATTTATCAAGTAATATTTGAACGTACTTTAGCTAATACCAAAAAGGAAATATGTATCTAAAAACACTAAAAGTTAGGAATATAATGGGACATTTTATGAAAAACACTGAAAGTTAGGAATATTTTAAGAAAATACTGAAAATTGGAAACATTTTAATTAAAAAAATAAAAGTTGAAAATATTTATAAAAAAACATTAAAAGTTGAGGGATTTTGAATTGGAAAACAAAGTTGAAGATATTTTTCAAGAAAACAAGAATTAGGGACATAAAATAAAAATTGGGTACATTTTCACGGAATTTTGAAATTAGAAATCTTTAGAAAAGAAACAAAAAATTGCAAATATATTTCAGAAAACGCCTAAAATTAGGAACACAAATCAGAAATAACCCTTTCTTTTGAATTTCTTACATTTCTATGGAACCATTTCATTTTACAAAACTCCATAATATTTATTTTGACGGTTATACATAATAGAAGTAGATATCTTTAACATTAGGAAAATTCAAAGGTATATTTATAATATCTTGCAAAAGTATTTCTTAATTCATACATATCGGTGGACTTTGTATATAGTTAAAACTCAATTTTTTAAAATCAATCAAGACATTAATTTACAAAACCATAATATAATAGTAAAAACAGCCTATTAACTCATCAAAAAACAAAAAACAAAAAATAAAAATAAAAATAAAAAGAAAAAGTAAAAAGTAAATAGTTTTCTTGAAATCGTACTCCAGATATTTTATCGAGCCATAGGTAAAACTGAACTATCATACATTTTTCAAAGTCCACTTCATCTACAATATCAAATCAATAATTAAGAAACATCATCCATCAACCTCTTGGATTCCTGCTCATAAATAAAAGCGAAATTGATATGATTATCATCCACACATATTCTTAAACTGGAAGATGGGATTTAAAAAGTTGCAAGATGTGAAGGAAATATGTTAAAATTGATATTTTAGCGAAGAGGGGCTCCACCATCTCACTTTTTCTGGTGAAGAATTATAGTAAACTTGAATTAATCTCAAGAAACTGATCTAGATTATAGGAAGCATGACAACGACGAGCAGCAAACTACACTCCACTGCTGTAGATATGGTTGGTGACATAAATCAAATTAAATGCAGAACTCTAAACATTAAATTTCATAGTCATGCAGAAAAGCCAGGATGAGAAACACTCAAAACGGGATGCAGGACACGACTCAGAAACAGCACAGAGAGGCCGTCACCTTCATCTCTCTCGATCATTGATTAGCCGCATTTGATCCACCAATGAGGTCTTGGCAGACCTGCACTTGGTGCCACGATCAATTCAGTTGAGCTAAACATGTGCCCCCCATTGATGCTGATAAGGTATGGACATGTTGCTACTTGCTAGCTGGGACCGTGACCTATCTTTTGATCATGTCGTCAATAATTCTGCAATACAACAAACACATAAGATGAGTTAAATATGCAATTTTTTTCAAACTTTACTGCATACTCTTTTTTATTTCAGACCATTAAATATGTGAAGAAAGAGGCAAGAAAGGGTAAAAAGGTGTATGGGCATGTGAGTGAGCATCACGGTTGTTGGGGTTTGAATATGGCTAGGGAGTAACTTCAATCAGGTGCATCTGAGAGAGAGAGAGATAGAGGGAGAGAGTCACAAAGACTACATTAAAAGAGGTTGATGAGATGGAGGAAAAATAACAAGCAGCAATGATATTCTACTTGCAGTAAATTTATAGATAGGTAAAGTATGAAAATCAGTTTTTGTGCTAGTAAAATTGGCTGAAGGTTTGCATATTGACACTTCAACTTTAAAAAGTAAAAAAGGTTTGCATTTACTGAAACCAAAAGAGAAGTCATGCTGTTGATATTCAGGCAAGGATGCTAAACCTACTAAGAAATTCTATGCATAAGATAAAGAAGGCACACAGTAGCGGTGATCTACATATTCTACTTTTAAAAAATAAATAAAATGATGCTAATAATGAGAACGCCAGAAATATGTACAACAAAGCCTGCTTCTGCAAAATACGTACAACATAGCAGCTTAGAAATTTATTTCCAGAATCGAGACTACTGGTTGGGTCTACCACCATGTCCCCATCCCATATAGAAGACCAGAAGAAAAGAGACATCCAAAATAGCACAGCAAAGAAGACCCGGAGAGTATCCTGAAATCTGGCGAAAGTTGTTGTTACACCTGATGGAAAATAGATCAAGTGATGCCATTGACGATTTCAGTACTTGACAGATAATGGTGTAAGTGAACACCAAAATATACTATACAGAGAGATTAATAGATTTATTATTATCAAACGATTAACATGTGTGTACGCTGACATTCAATAGACAAACCCAAGATAGCAGCAGAGCGAGAATCTGAATTAATCCATGAAGTCGTCAAACAGAAAAAGAAATCAAATCTCCAATTTTCAGGCTTTGTCTGTGGTGATATTAAAGTTTCTCTGAAGCATGGCCTAGAAATGTCCTCAACCAAACAAACTCATGAAAATCGAAACTAGTTTTCAAAGAAAAGAATGAAAGATTAAGAATATGAAATAACTTTTCATTGAAGTTATTTGGTTAGGTATGACATGGCCAACTAATAATCATTTTTTAGAGTTCTAATATCCCCAAGAAGAACCTAACTGATAATAAATCAACAAAACCACCTACAAAATAATGATCTAGTTGCTTTCAGGTGGAAATGTTGGGGGACAAACATGTTCATCAGTAGTTAAGCAGAGATGGTTCAGCTTATTTTCATTTTTAATATCTAGTGGTATTGGATTTTGTAAAAGTGTATTAGATTTTTAGTGAGAATTGAAATTATGTTCGGATGGCCGACATGTGGAGTAATACATTAGAAAATGCCAAGCAATAGTCTAGAAAAATAATATTCCAGCAAGGAATACCGCAGAAAGCTGAAAAAGGCTTTACCAGTTAGTAGAAAGAAGTATTATTTCAAATTTTAATTTAACATTGTCAACACATACCCTCATGTCAGGTGGTTGCTTCATAATACAGCCTAGCCCCATGAAAAATTTAATAGATAGGGTGGAGGTAAGATAAACATAGAACCTGTTTTTTGGCCTAGCTTATGGTACCAAGTTGAATGACCACCTCATTTAAAAGTTTAAACTGGTAGAAAGGGGCATCATTTTAATATTGAAGTTAATATTACCACATAATCATTCAAGTCATAAACTAAAACCATGACAAAAATTAACAGGAAAGAGAAATTTATAATGTCATCATGATCATGGTTTCATTCTATGATGGCATAAAATTATTGGCAAAATATATGGCCTCTGAACTTATGAGAGTCGACATCAGCCTGTGGCTTCAACATTTCACCATGCTCTGTGTCACCTACCAATTTTTATTTTATTCTATTTTTCTTTCAGAACAGCAGCTCAACTGCAAACCTAAACATGTTGCTTTGAGTATTAATAAAGTAGAGTTGAATCACAAGTCGTGGCCTTAACTAGTTCAGTTGAACTCTATAAGCCTTCAGTTCTCACCGATGTCTTTCAACCATATCATTATACGAGTATAAGTTCCCAACTAATGCACCCAAATTGATTGATATATACAATTAGCAAATGAAGAAACCATTTGTTAAGGAGAAGTAATATTCATTTTTTGATTTGATTTGAAATCAATAACAATATATAGAAACGAATATGTGAAGATTCTAATATCAATAGAGATCTCAGACCACCAAAGTAAATGAGTTTACCCAACTGCACTATCGCTCAATGGTTCACAGAAGTCCTCTTCTCAGCTCATATAATTATGACCTTCTCAACTAATTATAAAATATTTAACCCTTTTCAAATTATGCTTTTCTTCTACGAGGTATATACTAAAGCTCGAAAACTCACCAAGCCAAAGCGATTCTTCGCCGCTGATTCGGCGAAGTCAAATATTCCTTGTCTCTAGTTCCATTTATATGCTTTCTCAATCATTCAATCAACCAGAAAGTATACAACACAAATGATCAAACGGAATCTTTGATACTACCAGCTCACCAATTTAACACACATGAGTAGTCGCGATCAGTTTATAGGCATAAACTTATTCTAGATTAATACCCCATAATTTACCAGTAGAAATTTAATGGTCATATATAATATATTAAAATCAAAATTAAATGCAACGACTAAATTGATTGATAAACAGCAAAATTGCACCAGAAATTGGAGACAGATGTTTCTCGGAAGGCGGCTCCGGTGTTGGACCGGTGGCGCGGCAGCATCCTGACCACGAATTGCGTTTGGACGGAAACGAATTACGGCAATCCAATTTAAAGGGGGAGTAAGAATAAGAAGAAATGCTGGAGGTCGTCCAGTTGGTGTTTGCGGCGGTACGACAGTAAATTGGTGGGGGGGCACGGTTGTGGTGGTGGTGGTGCTTGACGATCTTGCGGCAGGTGAAGGGAGAAGACGCCATTTTTGTTGGGCATATTTTCTGTTTCATTCATTAATTTGCAGTTGGGTTCTGGCTGGGGCTCCGAATATCAGATTCGGGTCTACACTCAGTCCAACTGAGTTACCCGAACGTATTTGGTATTCTGTTTAGGATTTGATGCACTCCATCCTAATTTTCAATGATTTTATTAATTTTATTATAATATTTAAAATTTATTAATTTTATTCTAATAATTAGCAATTGTACCAATTTTATTCTAATCTTTCAAACTTATCAAATTTATCATCATCTTTCAAATATGTATCAATTTTATCAATTATTTTTTATATAATTATTTCTAAAAAATAAAAATTTAAGTGAAATATTAATATTTTCATGTATAACTTATTTTTCAAAGCAAAATAAAATGTCTTTCTCTGACACATCATGATACGACTCAACCATTGAAGTGAAATTTCGATGTTAAAAATCAATACAAGTTTGAAATATATGGATAAAATTGATAAGTTGGAAAGATTGGAATATAATTGAAAATGACACAATTGATAAAAATTGAGATAGAATTTGATAAAATCACTAAAAATAGGTATAGATTCGACCATTAATCCTCTTTTATATTCTTTATATAATGCGAAATTTCATACAAAGTGTGGGAAAATTTGCAATTACATATCATTATTTTTATATACCATTAGTGTTTTAAGCTTTTTCTTAAATTTGAAGTTACACACAACATTATTCTTATATATAATTAGTGATTCAACCTTTCTTCTTAATTTGAGATTCTACATGACTGATGGTGAGTGGAGCCGGATGAATGGGAAGCTCTTCATCTTTGATCCAAAAACAGGCTGTGTTGGTTCGAGCCGGATGAATAGACACGCTGGGTGTTCGTTCCAGATTTTTGGCTATGATGAGAGGAATGACGCCCGCTCCGATGAGCAAAAAGGAACAGAAGCCCGAGTTCAACGACATTGGTGGCTTCTTCACGTCCAGCCTCCACTGCAGTACTATATGCCTTGGCGTCATGAATGAAGATAGTAATTCCCCAATGCAAATTACTGGACATCCTCTTAGAAAATGAACCGAGTTTTGTTATTTTGTTAATCTTGTCAAATTTGAAATTTGTGGAGAAATATGTACGATGATCCTATAATGTTTGCAGGTAGCTTATGACAACAAATTGCCACTTGTTTTGTTTATTCTTTTCATTTTTTGTTCTGTTCTACATTTAAAGTTTTTCCTGAATCGTTTCTTGGATGGAACCTGGTGAAATTCTTACTCTTAATTATTTCTGCACATGATTGAGATAAACTGCATCTGCTGAACACAGTGGACGAAGAATGCATGATTTTAAGTTTTAGATCATTAAGTTATGCTTCCATTCTGAACTCTGGGCTAAACTGAACTTACAGAAATAATTTTGATATCTCATGGCCTTGTGATACATGCACCTGGCTGTGAGTACTTATTTAGCATGTCTTATATTGTTTTTATACATAGAATAAATTCTTACAAGTTTGCTTCGAAAGCTAGGTCTTCTAAGTACATGCACCTGGCTGTAATATTCTAGATAATTTAGATAGATAACCAATAATTTAATAACTCATTTTATGTTGTTTTACAAGACAACAATCCCGAGTCAAAGTTCATTGATAGCCAAACAAAATTTATCCATTTTGTGTCTTTGAACATGACCTATCAATCGAGTGGGTATTTTTGAAGTTAGAAGTTACAAGTTTGATCATCTTATACTTGATTTTTCAAATGTAGTTTACCTTTTTGCCTGATTTGAACGCTATTATTTGGCAAGAATTGGGCTAATCCAATTTACGTTTTGAATATGAATTGCAAATTTGCAGCTAAGAATTTCCAGTCCGATCTCAACCAGTTTTTGTTCGACCAAGAACAATAGGACTGACCCAATAATCAAGGAGCTGTGAACATATATCTGAATAGACATAATATTTGAATAGTGTTTTGTCCCATAAAAAGATGCAGCAGTTTGATAAGAATTATAGTAGTATTATTTAATTAAAGTCTTTACTTAGATGATTCCTAATCTTTTCGGGGGAAAAAGAAGTAAATGTGATCTTCACTTATCAAGATAGATATGCATGTGTAAATGTAATAAAATAAAAATCATATCTCTTACTACTATAGTATGAAATAAATCATACTTTCAAATAGCATCATTGTCAAAAGATTATTTTGTAACTCTATTTAATTTTAAATAGATTTTTGTCTTATTCATCAAAATGAATTATTCTATTTTATTAGTTTTTGTTGCTTAATTATTTTGCAACAAATGGATGTTGAAATGGGCCGAAGAATAATTCAATGAAGCCTTGGTAAAAAATTTGAAGATATGTGAGTTTGCTTTGAGTTTTGAGTTTGAACAACCCTTTGAGCCCAGGTTTGAATGTGCGACAGACTACGATCAATATTTTTCACACCCTTACGCTTCAAGCTTCAAGACTTCTATAGATAGAGGGAAAACATACTACATTCGGCACTGATTCATAAAGAGAAAAGGTCTATTGATGAATAACAGTGTTGTTGAGCCGTTTGTGCAAATATTCTATTTGACAATCAGTTTGTTTACCTTGAATGGGTCGATAGAGGTGTTGAGTGGACACTTATTAGTCTACTTGGCTCAATTGAATCTAATAGTTTTATGCAATTAGTTAGTCGATAGGTTAGATTAAGAGGGATTTTTAGTGTTACAATCATATTATTAAGAGACATTTTTAATATATTGAATAATAATTTATTTTATAATGGATTCACATTGCAAATTAATTAATATAGTTTACAGTACAAAAATTATTCCATTGTGTCCACAATTTACTTTCTGATACTTTACTACGCTTATAGTAATTATTGAATTCATTATTTTCGTAATTATTCCAACAATATTGTGGGGAGGAAGAACTCTCAGAACTAATTAAGGGCATCCATAAAATTTATCACTTAACTTGCACTATTTTTTAGACCCATATTATATCGTTAATGTTATTTACTATAATTTGTATGTATAATTAATTTATATTTATCGAAATTTTTAAAGAGTACGGAAAATTTTAAAAACAAAAATTCATTAATTTTTTTAAAAAATACATAATTTAAATAAAGAAATTACATAATCGAAATAAAGAATTACATAAGTGAGAATAAAAAATGTTAATTATTCACCGAGGAAACCGAAGTGCGCCAATATTTCTTCAATATCTTGTTGGTGTTGGCGTCGGCGTTTTGATCGCGTATTGAAGAACGACGATGTTGGTAATATCAGAATGTCGTTGGCGCACCTCGTGATGGATTTTCGCTTGCGGTCGTGGAGCTCGAGGCGTCGCCCATATGTTCGTCTTCTCAATTAGAGACATCATCTCATTCGTTCTCGATTATCATGTTGTGCAATATAATGTACGCGTACATAATGTCGGCGAGCGCGTCATCTACGTCTAGAACTTTGTTTAGTCCCATTCCCCTACCCCACAATGCATCTCACGCTGTTGGCCTATCACATGGTGACAGAATTTCGGCGGTAATACAGAATTTCGGCGGTATTGTGGATGTCCCAAATTACTAGATTCGTTGGTTTAGTGGAGTACAGTAATTATAAGTTGGTGTGTGTTGTGGGTACGGCAATCGAATCAAATCAAATGGTCGTATGATCTTCATATCCATAGGCTAAAATAGCATGGAGCCACTCTTCTGATTTGACAAATCAAAGTACGTAAAAATAATATATACGCTATTATGCAAACAGACTTTGACTATGTTAATTTTTAAGTGGAACCAATTTTTGAATTGTATCTAAAATAAACTGCGTCAGTAATAAAATAAAAATAAAAATAAAAAATAAAAATAAAAATAAAAATAAAAAATAAAAATAAAAAATAAAAAATAAGCACGTCTTTGAAATAATGTGATTTTGAGATGACTAATATATTTAGACTGAATTTTTTAAAATTTGTTGAAGCTACCATGTCTTTCCCACATAGATATGGTAAATTATCATATTTTACTATATAGATCCTCATATAATTAGGACTTGTAAGGAAAAGATGGACCTAATTATAATAAATATTAAATGAAATTTAGTTCTTTAGCGAGAAATTAAAAAAATATCGCACAATAATATAATATAGGGTCCAAAATTTAATGATAATTACTATTACAAATATTAAATTTAGAAATTTATAGTTAATTATAATACCTAGTCATTCAGTAGTAAACTAGTAATTGTATGTATTGATTATTACAAAATATTGAGAAATTATTACAAAAACTTGAAATGGATTTTGTCTCAACAATATATTGCCCAACCTGAGTCAGCCTAGTCGAGCGCAAGCCGTCCTCCGGGTCCCCCCTAGGTTCCGATTCCGAACCCAAAAAAACCAACACTCTGACTAAAAATTGAGGATTATATCGCTGCCAATTTTTCTAACTGGAAGTTTACTTTAATAATATAATATATTGATAAAATATAAAATTAAGTAATATGATTAATTGATAAAATATAAGATTGAGTATCGAAGGATGGTCAAATAAATTCAAAATTTATTAATCCATCAAAATAAACATTAGATTAACTAATATTATTTTTATTAATATATTATATCACTCAAAATAAATGCTCTCTAATTCAACTAGTTCTCTTTATATTGATTTGTCACTAATCACAAATTAGATTATAATATCAAATATATTTGATTAGTATTCTCATCAAGATATAAATTCTACAAACGATTAATTATTTACTAATTAAATCACCGCTTGGATTTTAGTCAAAAACCAATCAAAGAAAATGACAACCTCCAATTTAGCAATCACTTTTCAAAAACCAATCAATTTATGCATCACGTTCATTGGGAGATATATATGCGATGAACCTCTCCGATGCTTGGTGCATCCTAATTAAATCATAATTGAGATTAATAAATACTAATTAAAGATTAGTAAATTCTAATTGAAATTTAATAAATCTTATAATTGGAATTGGATGCACCGTACGTCAAAATATACTGGCTGCACAATGCGGGCAGACCCCAATTCATTTTCATTTATTTTAACTAAAATTAATTAGAATTGAAGGGTTAAAGTGAAAGGACACCACTATGTTTGGTTCCAATTTATGATGCATGCATTTCTGACCCATCCATCTTCTTGATTTTAGACGTATCATAATGTAAAATATAAAAGTGATTTGTTGAATTGTGAAATGTCCAATCAAATCAAAATGGTGCATGCCCAGCCCCCACCTGACCTCAGATTTAAAAGAATAGGCCAAATAGGACGGACCAACAAAATCATAAATTAATATATATATATATAATATGAAGGATAATCATATAATCTAACATTGGATATATTAATCTATCAAAAAAAATTAAATAAATAAATGGCTTGTGCATTTGGTGAGACTAACCGGCAAAACCGAGAGAGATTAACCTCACTAATTAATCTTAATCTCTTCAGACAACACGGAATATTAATACATGCGATGATTAGTTGCAATTTAAAGTCATAGAAAAAAATCATATCAATTCCTAAAAAATACACCAAATATTAATTATTTTTATAATTAATTCAATAAACACAAAGTGGCGTCTGATACAAAATTATACAGTAGAATATGAAATGTTAGATTGAATTAAGGTTGATAAAGCTTATTCCCACACCTGCATTTCCAAGATAGAAGATAGTAGCTGTCATCTTCTCTGTGAGATGATACTCCATAATTAGCCCATTTCCTGCCCTTGTGTGGTGGAATTACCAAAGTAGCCTCGCAGGGCCTGCAACTCATGCACCTGTTCACGCAAGCAGGCGGCCTTGACCCCAACACCATCTTCCTCAACTCCTCCTCATCATTCAATGATGATGCCCTAATCCCACCTGATATCCATAAACATAATTAACTAATCAAATATCAATCCCCACATGCAGTGGAGGGCGTATCATCCATTATACATATATAGCAGCAATGGAAAGGTTTGTTTATTTCAGTAGGTGTAGCATCTGCGAGGCGTGTACCTGAGGAAGGGGCGAGAGAGGAAATTAGGAAGATGGATGTGAGTGCAAAAGCGAGGAAGAGGCGGTGGTGGTGGTGGTTTCTTGATAGAGCCATGGGTGTATAGTGGTGGAAGGAATGGTGATTTTTGTGATAGGGAAAATGGGGATATATGTGTTTATGCATTTGAAGACAAAGTTGAGCACTGTGTGGAGAATGAGGGACAGGACAGTTTTACAGTGTTGAGAAATCATGGGCCTCATCTCACACAGAAAACAATGTTTAATTAGGGTTTCTCCTTTTGGGAAAATGTTGTTTTTGATGACTCTGGTGGTGATCAAAGTTCAACTTATTTTTCATTATTTTCTAATATTTCTTTTTTCTTTCTCTCTCTCTATGGAGTACTATATATCTGGGGATTTACTATTCACAGTTGCTACCAGTGCTTTTTTTGTTATTTCTGCATCCTATCAAGATTTGGGGAATCGTGTGTATGTTTTATTAGTCGTTCGTATTAATTTTATGGTCTCGTACGTGAGAAATACCTACTGGATTTCGGCAAAATTCTAGAATTAGGAAAATCTCAAAAAAAAAAAAGTTTATGAAATGGAAACCTTTTTTTTTAGATGTCGAAAACGGATAAAACGCATTTCCCAAATGAAGTGAAGACGCATTTGGGAAATGCGTCTTCATAGTGCTCAGCCAGAAGACGTATTTCAGGAATGCGTCTCAAGGGAGATGCATTTCCGTCATGCGTCTTACCCTAAGATGCATTCCTGAAATGCGTCTTCCGTTTTCCACTATACAAGCACTACCATACGTATTCCTCACCATTTGCTTCTGAGATTTTGTCGAAAGGAGTTTGAGTTGTGCATTTTCTTCAGTTTTGTGTCTAATTTAAGCAAGGTATGATTTGTAT
>JAYDZE010470895.1:0-34568 GCA_034509125.1 Monilaria moniliformis
TATCATTATTGCTTTTGATATGTATCATTAGTATATGATGTATACATCATTACAATTTTTAAAAATAATGTATCATTTTCCTCCTCGTCAAAAACCCTAGCCGTCGCTCTAGGGTTTTAGAGGAGAGTCGCACTCCCCTGTAAGGGTAGTTATTCTTGGCTCCGTTCCGGTGCAGCAGTAAAGATCGATTGACGAACCATGGATCCGAACGAGATATCAAGGGTGGTAGCGGAATTAAACCTTGAGAGAGAAGCGGATGACTCTGTGGTAGAAGTACAGATAACAAATGGCTCAGAGGGGGTAAGTACCAACGAAGGAAGACGAGGAAAACTGGTGGTAGGGAAGATTTTCGCTACAAGGGAGACTCTACGCGTACATGTTCCTAGAATACTACGCATTCGCAACGAGGTAGACATCGAAATTGTGGGAGATAACCTTTCTGTTATTGTGTTCACTAATGAACGTGACTGTAACCATGCGTTGCACGATGGACCATGGCACTTATTCGATAATTTCATGGCCTTCAAAGAGCTAAGGGAATTAGAGAAGCCATCGGATGTCCAGTTTGAGGATTTCACGACGTGGATTCAGTGTCATAATCTTCCCATAATGTGCATGAACCCTAGTACCATTCATCGAATTGGTGAAGCCGTGGGTAGAGTGGAAGAAATAGACGAAGGCGAAAGAGGAAATTGCTTGGGCCAATACGCGAGAGTACGGGTGATGAGAGATATAAATAAACCTCTCCAACGATGCGAAAAAGTGAAACTGGACTTGACGATGGAAACGCAAACCGTGCTCATAAGATATGAGCGGCTACCGAAGTTCTGCTCGGCGTGTGGAAGGTTGGGCCACTCAGTAAGACATTGCGACGATGCGACAGCGGACAAAACAAAAAAGGCCTTTGGCCCATGGTTGAAAGCAACACGCACGCAGGACTTCAGAAGGAACCGAAGTACGGAGGAGAGGAGGGATAAGGCTGATGGGAACTCTTCTACAAGCGCAAGAGGAGAGGCAATACTGGCACGGGAAAGACAAAATCGGGGGGAGAGCACGGTAGGACGGGAGGCAGAAGATAGAAGCGACACTGCTTCTATGACTGAGGAACAGCGAGTGGCACCAGAATTACAGATTATTACCTACGTCACCCATGGCACGAAGGAACAAGAGAAATCCTCACACGAGGAACTAACAGGCAAGGGGGAGGAAGAAGTAGACGGCGGAGTAGACGGATGGGATCTACGATCTATGCAATGACAGATGGGGATCGACGACCCACGCCATCATTTTTTGCCCAAAGGTGCGAGCGGTGTGGAAAGCCAGCTCGTTCTGGAAGCTGCTTAAGAACGGCGACATGTCTGAATTACACGTCCTGGCCGACGTTATCAAAAGAAGCTATGGCAAAGATAGATACGAAATATGGTGCTTGATGCTATGGAAGGTTTGGCAGTCTGTGTGTAAGTACCGACATGAACAGGGACGAGTTATGGGAACAACATCGGAAGAGGAATGTGCGATTGTATGGGAAGAATTTCAAAACGCGGCGAGGGTGTACACCCGAACTGCAGACATCGGTTTCAAATGCGGGAACCATTTTTGGAGCAAACCGAGACATGGAATATTTAGAGTGGATGTTGATGCGTCGTTTAATCCACAATCGAATACTTATGGAGTCGGGGTGATAGTCCGAGACTGGAATGGGAAGATCAAGGTGGCGCTTTCTTGACCTTCAGCGCCGAGGTCAAGTGTGATGCTGGCGGAAATACTGGCAGTGGTCGAGGGCATCAAACTAAGTATACAACAGCAGCTAATGCCCATCGAGATCTATACAGACTCGACTCTCGCTGCAACATTAAGAGACGTTAGTTGATATTCGTGAAATGTATATTGATTTCCTATCCCCTTTCCAATCCCGCTTTTTAGCCCTCACCCGAGTCATGATAATCGGGCTTTTATTATCCTTAATAAAGTAAGTTCGTGACAGATCGGGATGCCTTTTGGGCTGCTATCACGCTACCTGAATGTGGAAATGACATATTTCATGCTACGCTTGCCAAGACTTCTAAGATTAGAAACCCGACTCCTCGCTTTTTACATAAGTGTGTACATACCTCTATTTTGCTCGCTTTGAAAATGAAAACATTCAGAGCGATGAAGTGTTCATATTGCGGAACATTCTAAGTGGGTGTTGTCTATATATTGGCCACTTTATCATTAAGCATTTGGAGAGGCAAGTTAAGAAGACTTCGGGCACTATTTGTTGTGGCGACATCATCACATCTTTAGCCCTCGATTGCGGGGTGGATGTGGAGGATTTCTTAGAAGATATGGGCGAAAAATACTTGACATTGAAAGTTATGAAGCAAGTCACATTCATCAATGTCGATCAGAGGTTCCACGAGTTTTTCCTATAGAAAAGCGGGTGACCACTTCTCATTTCCGGATCCGATTAATACATATGTCAACGGGTGACACTATCAAACTAATTGGAGGATGAACGAGAAAGTGCACCGGAAAATTGTGGCAAACACTCCTCCAGAATTACCGTGGGCCCGGCCACGTTTCACCCTTATGTGTCATTCATCATGTCACAACTGGAACGCCCGGAGCCACCACTGCCTCAAATCGAAGCTCCAGATGCTAATCCCGACAAAGCCGGACCGGCCAATCGGCGGCGGAGAATAAGGCGCCGAGCGGACCGAGAGGAGGGTGACGTCTCGACGACCCAGAGGTTGGACCAGTTTGAGGCCACCATGGCCCAAAACTTCCACCAAATCAACACTTGTCTCGATGTCTTCAAGGGTCACCAGCGTGCCGAAATTGAATGAATGGACCGGATTGATAGTCACCAGCGCGTTGAACGTGAAAGAAATGACCGACTCAAGCACATGTTGACAAGCATGTACAATCGGTTCAACACTTGGAACCCATAACCTCCGCCCCTTCCTCACCAATAAAGGTCCGTCACCAAAGCCACTTCTCTTTCACACTTATTTTTTGCAGTGCATTGAATATGTTTGGAGGTGTCACCGGTGGATTTGGTGTTCTTTTTCTATTTTTGATGTCTTGTGTCTGGTGTTGAACTTTGTTGTACTTTTAATACTTTTTATAAGTTGGTCGTTGATTTTTCTTGTTTTGATATCCTAGGTGTTTTGTATTCTCGTTCTAAAGGAATTAAGTACGAATTGCTTGTGATGATTGGCGGGATTGAAAGTGTTCTTATGATTAATGTGTAGTAGTTTACGAAAGCGATACATGATTAGTGAATTGCTAGTTCGCCTTGCACTATGTTATAACCTTGTGAGATTTTGACCTTAATTGTTCATTCATGTATGTTTGCTCGATTACTTGTTATTCATCTCTAGAACTTGCTCAACATCTTCTTAAGTACACATAGTGTATGAGGAAATGGAATATGATGATAGGCTATGTTTCTTTTAGCTTTTTCTATTCTTAATTTTTTTCATTCACTCACAATTACCCTAGTTAACCATGATCGATCCTTTAAATCAGTTCTTTGTTAGCTCATGATATATGAGAAACATACTCTACCTTTTGGATTCAGTTGAGGCCTTGTATTTTGAATTGTGAAGCAAGGACTTAGTTGTGATGAAAAAAATGGATAGAAATTATGTGTGGTGGTGAAAAATAGAAAAATGAGTGAAAGAAATAAAACCAAGAAAAAGTGGTGAAGAAAGTTGGGGAAAGAATGAAAGCAATGTAAAAGAAAAAGAGAAAAGAAAAGGAAAGAAAAAATGGGTGTTTGGAAAAGAATGGAAAAAAAATTAGACGAAGTCTAATTGGTTTATATGTATTTCATTGGTTGGTGATGTTGAGTGTAAAAGTTATATTCATTTTTGAAGGTTTAAACCCATATAGCCAAATCTTCATACCTTATCGAAAGAGCCTATATCATAACCCAATGAAAGACATGTCCAATTCTAAATCTTTATTCACAACATAGTGGACAAGAGGTAAGATGTTGATCAAGCATATGTTAAGGTCGGATAGTGTACTTGTACCAATACTACATGAGTGAGGAAACAAACACATACACTTATACTTGAGCGATGCATAATGACAAGGTGAACACCTATTTAGTAGCAAAAGTGTATCGATGACTTGTCCCTGACTATGCATGATTATTTTTTAAGAACACTTGTTCAAAACATGAAATCTGAAGCAATAATGATTGGACTTGATTCCTTTAGTCGAGTTTATCCTTATTTTCCTTGTTGTGTTTCAGAGTAACACGAGGAGAAGCTCGAGGAGTCCAGAAATTTGGACCCGGCCGTGTAGAAGTGGATGTAACATTCCACCCGGCCAGGTAGCATGTGATTGAGTCCAGAGAGCTGGACCTGGCCGGGTAGAAGTGGATGTAACATCCCACCCGATCGGGTGGCTTGACGATGGTCCCAAAGAGTCTCACCCGATCGGGTGAGATGGAGCACCACAATCCACCCAGCTGGTTGACGTGCACTAAAAGAAGTAAAGTCGGCATTTTTTTGATGAGGTGGACAATTTTTTTGGATACATGAAAACACACAGAAGAGGGGCAGAAGAGAAAAAGGAAGGGAGGAAGGGATGAAGAGAGTAGAGAAGATTAACCATGGGAAGAAGACGAAGGAATTCAACCATCAAATTTTACCATCTCGGAGACTAATTGCAAACACTACATTTGAAAACCGAGATGTTTATGGTTTTGTTTTTCTTTAGTTTTATTCCTTGTATATTGATTGGTTAATCTTTCTTCCATTATTTCTATCTTGTAGTAGGGTGAATATGAATTGATACAATGTTTTATTGAATTTTTTGATTAATTCCATGGCTTCCATTTTCATCTAGGATTTAATTTTATTGTTCATTATCTCTTGATGCATATGAGATTGTGATATATTTTCTCTTCCTAATGTCTCTTTAACTTAGGAATTGAATGAAATCTAGACAAAAATCTTGAGTATTTTATCTTGTTTAGAAAGCAATTCATGAGTGAGCATTGATGTATTGGATTAGATGAAATTGAATGCTAATTTATTACGCTTCCGTAGGAATTGAATTCAATAATTAGAACTTATGTATTATGTATTCAACTAGTGATAAGTCATTATTTCTACTTGTATGTTCAGTATTAGTAGAAATGGAAATAGTTGCATAGTCTTATTAGCCGTGGTTTTAATTAGTAAATGACGTGATCATAGTTTTAACTTTAATTATTTTCAAACATGATTTAATCTCAAAGTTGGCATCAAAGGCACCATATTTTATATAAGTGTATAAAAATATTCATGTTTGTATTAAAAATGGTACTATTCAAAATTAAAAATGATATTTTTCAATATTAGAATTTATTTATTTTTATTCAAATATTACGAAAATGCTATTGTATTTTTTTAAAGATAGTGTTGGTTTGGTTCCGCATTACTATTCATCAGGTGATTTGACACAAATATTTCTTTTGTCAAATATCAATGCGAATGAAGATAAATGGGTCATTTTGTTCGATCCTACGAAATGATTGAATAAAAAAAAAGTGAATCCTTAATTTCAAGATTTATACAAAACTTGTTCATACTTTGAACTTGTATCTTCATTCTATCTCGAGGAATAAAATTTTATAAACTCAATGTTGTAATTGCAACTTTTTATCAGTCCTATATTGTAATCACATAGCATAAACGCTATATATGTTAAATGCAACAACTAATCCTATAAAAAAAGGTAATATTATACCAGTTTATCATATAATTTAGTTTTTGTTAGTTATACAAGTCAAATTTGTAAATATATCCAAACTAATAACATGGCCAGAGAACATCCACGTGTAACTTATATAACGTCGCATTTTCAAATAGCAAGGTAATATATGTACGATGGAAATGCAGATAACCAAAATTAATAGAAAATGAAACACCATATGGAGTAGATGAATCCGGCCAAAAGAAACCGTATATTGCCAAATGTAGACGTATATATACGGCATGAGCAACCCAGATTGTGGTTGCAGGAGAGAGAAGTTAGAGCAAATTGCAATCATCAATTCCCTGGAAAGACCAGAAAATCACATCTGGTTTTTCCATAAACTCAAACTTTTCTATCACCTGCCCCATCTCATTCGCGATATGAATTATTAAATTCTGCAAATTCAATTTCTAAGGAGAGAAATAATAAAAATGATGATGCATTGTTTTTCGGGCTGCGTCTCAAAGGGATCGAGGCTCCATAAGAGGTCCTTGAGGAAGAGCTTTCAAGAATTCAAGAAACAGAACAAAAGGCACACCTCTTTTGCAAATCTATCAACCAGAAGTGGTATACCATATTTAGTCATGCATGCATGCATCTATAATATTATTTCTTTCTTATACATATGATCTCAAATATCTGCCTTAATTGAATAATATCAAAAATGCAATTTGTTGTATTTCTGTCACGCATATCATGATTTGATGATTATGATCTGATGATATATGGCAGATAGAAGCAAAATAAGGTATATATCAAACGAAATAGAGAAGCTTGGAAAGGGTAACATCACTGCTCAAGTACTCACCTACAAAGAGATCTGTGTTGCCACTAAAAACTTCAGCCATAGTAATTTGATAGGCGAAGGCGGTTTCGGGAGGGTCTATAAAGGCTACCTTGAATCCAAACACATGGTAATTATATTGATTGATCGACCATGATCTTGCTATAGACATGTATATATATATATATATACACATGTGTGTGTGTGTCTTGGAAACTAGGTTTTATTAAAGTGATTTGCGCATTGCATGTTGATGATCAGGAGGTGGCGGTGAAGCAACTGGACAGGAATGGTTTCCAAGGAAACAAAGAATTTCTAGTGGAAGTGTTGGTGTTGAGCCTCCTTCATCATCCTAATCTTGTCAATTTGATAGGATATTGTGCTGAAGGGAATCACAGAGTTTTAGTTTATCAATATATGCCTTCTGGCTCCTTGGAAGATCATCTCCTATGTATGTCCACATTTTATACTAATACATCCAATTTAATTATTAAGTATTGCAATAAATACACTAATGAATAAATGTGTGTAGGTCTAAGTCCAGGCAAGAAGCCTCTAGACTGGAATACAAGGATGCAGATTGCTCAAGGAGCAGCCAGAGGGCTCGAGTACTTGCACGAGCAGGCGAATCCCCCGGTCATATACCGTGATTTTAAGGCGTCCAACATACTCCTGGACGCCAGTTTTAATCCTAGACTTTCAGATTTCGGGCTGGCCAAGCTGGGGGCCCTTGGCGACGAAAACCATGTTACGACTAGGGTTATGGGGACCTACGGCTACTGTGCGCCGGAGTATGCCCAGGCCGGCAGGCTCACTAGAAAGTCAGATGTCTATAGCTTTGGAGTCGTGTTCTTGGAGCTCATCACAGGTCGGAGGGTCATTGATTTTGCACGGCCACCCGACGAGCAGAACATGCTCGCTTGGGTACGTACGTGCAATATGAAAGTATTTGAGATTAGGTTTTTCCACGATTCTTCGTGATGTTAGGATCGTTAGCGGTTTGTTTAATAATGGATCTTTGCAGGCGGAACCGCTGTTCAAGGACAAAAAGAAGTTTCATTTGATGGCGGATCCATTGCTCCAGGGTAACTACCCTGAGAAAGGCCTTTTCCAAGCTCTTGCAGTAGCGGCAATGTGCCTTAGTGAAGAAGCTAGCATTAGGCCTATAATGAGTGATGTGGTCACTGCTTTGGAATATTTGTGTGCACACAAAATCCAAGAAGAAGATCACAATCACGACCATGATGATGATAAGGATAACGAAGATGATGACGACGACGATGACAATGACGAAAACGGTGACGATCAAGAGGAGTAGGGATGTCTATTACGCCAACACATTTAGGGATGAATTTTTTTACGATATGAATTTTCGGACCTAACCCTACTTTTCTGGGTCAGATCAATACGTGCCATCGAGGATCATCATATTAATCATGAAGACTCATAACAGTATCACCCGAATAATTAATGTCGCTCTTTTAGGCCATTTTTGTGAAAAGATTTTGTATTGGCAGAATCTTGCAGTTTTCTGTCATTGAATTAAGATTTGTAAATTTAGCATACTGAGAGATCATTAACATTTTATTTTGGATTGTTGGTTTCATTTTTGTTTATTTATTTGATATCACGTATTGTATTTCACTGACAATCACATATGCATGACGTAAGTCTTTTGCATCTTTTGATTAATTTAATTTGATTTTAAGTAATTAATGAATTCGATCAATTTAAATTTTGTCCCTTTGAGGACATGTACACGGTGAAGATTTTATCTCCCGAGAAAACAATCTCGGCCTGACTCGAAGAATTGGCCCGATTTTAAATCGCACTGGGCTAAGAGATTTAAACTCCGATGAGATTTTGAGCTCACCCAAAACTACCAAAAGTCTGGTAGTCTTGAGCGAGGCTCCCTTGACTTGGAAATTTTATATTATAAAATTTGTTTCAGGACTGTCTGGATTCCATTTTTCCGGCCTAATGGATTTTAGACCCGACTTGACTCGATTTTTATGGGAAAGAATGGTGGGCTTGGCCCAGGCTGGCCCAACCCAGTCTTTTGCCAACTCAACAGCATAAAGTAGAATAATATGGTAGTAATAATTAGAAGTTTGTAATTATGGGTGAGTATTCGAATTTCGGTTCGGATTTTTGCCTAATCTGAACCGATCCAAAAATCCAAAATTTTCTAAAAATTAAATCTGAACCGAACCGAATTATCTGAAAATCCGAAATCCGATCCGAACCGAAAATCCAAAATTGTATAAAAAATCCTAAAACCTAAAAAAAATCCGAAAATCCAAAATTCGAAAATCTAAAAAATCTGAAAAATTTTTAAAATATTTTTTTTAAATTAATACCATAAGGTTGGTAATATATAAAATATCATGTTTCAATATTTATGTAATTAGAGTGTAAATTGAAGGTCTTAATTAGAATATATATATATATATATATATATATATCGGATTTATTCGGTTTTTAATATATTCGATCCGATCCGATCCGAAAATCCAAAATTTGCCAAAAATGTAATCCGAACCGAACCTAAAATCCGAAAAATCCGAACCCCTATTTGTGTTCTCTAGTTCTTGTGAAAACATGAAATTTTACTCTACTCTAAACAATAACACCATGTATTTGAGATGTCTTAAAAATCTAACGAATAAAGTGAACTCTTGGTAGCTTGACCTTATAAGTTAATGGTATTACCTTCATCTGAAGAACTTTCTATTTTTATTTTTTAGTGCATTTGCTCTGTAGAGATGAAAGTTGTAGAAGAGATTGCTAATTGAGCATATTTTGAGGAATTATGCACTAAAAAAAACTTAAACAAATGGTTAATTTTGTTCTATTTTATATTATTT
Organism: Monilaria moniliformis; assembly: GCA_034509125.1. Lineage (NCBI taxonomy): Eukaryota > Viridiplantae > Streptophyta > Magnoliopsida > Caryophyllales > Aizoaceae > Monilaria > Monilaria moniliformis. The sequence goes on from JAYDZE010470895.1 coordinate 9,391, forward strand.
TTTTAAGTATTAGATTTTTATCATACTGTGATTTGTATATATATTATTAAAGAAAAAACGGATTCATCCGAATATACTAACAAAAAAGATTAGCTAGGTTTGAAAATTTCAAATCTGAGTTAGCCAGAACCAAATAGTCCAACAATTTAGTAGAATTGGCTTTGCATCCAATAAATTGACTCGATGGAAATTTAGAGTCCTGTGCTTTTATTTATTTAGATAGAAAAATCAATTATGAACTTGAATAAAATTAATAGCACAACATAGGCTACATGCTCTTTCCATACTTTTATAGTCTTTACAACTATTTTTTCCTTAAATTTTTGACATCCATGATAGAGGGCATTGATTTTGCCTTTTCCTTATCATTATTTATGGGTATCATATCTTATTTTTTTTTAATTCTTACATATTCATTTTATTTTCAGTTGTAAATATTTATTTGTATATTCTAATTAAATTGATATGTGAATAATTTTTGAAAATACGACTTTCATTAAAATTTTAAAATATAACATAATTGAAATTAAAAAAATACATAATCAAAATAAAATGAATACATAAGTGATAAAAAATAAGAATCACTCGTCGAGGGACCGAAACGTGTCCAGATGTGTTCAATTAAATCTGAACGTAGTTGGTTGTGGGCATCTTTATCGAGCATCGACTCACGACACGATTGGAATAATCGAAATTACGGGGGCAGATCTTGAGATGGCACTTCGCTAGTGGTCAAGGTGTCGACCATGTCTTCATCATTTCAATTAGAGGCGTCCTCGATGATCATGTTGTGCAATTTAATGCACGCGTACATGATGTTGGCGAGCACACCCTTGTACCACATACAACCCGAACCTTTCACAATCATGAACCATGCTGGAGAACGTTGAATTGTCACTTCACGTCCTTTCGCGCGCCCTCACGTTTCTCGGCAAAACAAGCTCTTTTGGGGTCGGTTAAACATTAGATTCCATCAATGAGTATAGCCATATCATAGCGACGACCATTGGTCTAGGATCGTACCGCCGACGTCCTACTATTCAACACGTTGTTTAACATGTTGGAGTGGTTCAGGACGTTATGTCATTGTTGGAGCCGGCAACACCAAAAAAACGCATGTCAAATCCATAGTCTGTCACTTCTCCAAGCACGATTATCGGATGAGTGCCTTTGTGGCTGCTGGTGGAGGCACATTTCCATGCCACTGTGCAATATTTCCAATGCCAGTGCATGTAATTAATGCTGCCAAGCATGCCAGGGAAGACATGTCGTGCCTCGTGCATACTGTGCAATTGCTGGCAATCTTGGGTTGTCGGCGCATTCACGTATTCATGAGAAAAATTTATAGCGGATAAATGAAAAAAGAAAAAAAGTTAAGGGCATCCACGACGTGGATGGTGTGGCCCATCCCTCCGGAATAGGGCACCCTGGCAGGACAAGATGCTCGAGGTGGAGAGAAAAGACGCGGGCTGGACCGCCATGCAGCCCCCCTCCCTCGACCAATAGCTGGGGCGCGTTTCGCCCACTCGTTGGGCAATGCGAGTGGGCATCACGCGTCCAACATTTAATTAATTAATTAATTAATTTTAATTTGAAATTTTGATTAAAAAACAAACATACTATCAGTTACATCCCCAACGACTACCTATTTTTAATATTTTTTTTTAAATTAGGGTACCCCTAAACCCTAAAACCCTTTTTTTTTAAATTTGAAAAATCGATTGCTTAAAATGAAAAATAAAAAATTTCATATTATCCGTTACATCCCCAATGGCTACCCTTTTTAAAGTTTTTTTTGTAATTATCCCAACTCCTTTTTAAATAGCTCATTCCCCCCACTTCATTTTCCACCAAATTTTCTTCGTCATCTCTCTACTTTCTCTCTCAATTTTCACTCACTCATTTTATTCTTCTTCTTCTCACAGCCCTCGACAAAAGGCATTCATACTACGGCGTCGTCGGCTCCAACAGTTCGGATGACGAGAGTGCGAAGTAGCTCATGTTGATGCTTCAAGCGGTCAATGCAAGTTATTATTTGCAGCCTCCTCCAGCGGATGTTCCTGAGCTCCGATCTAGAAGGTACGTGCACCAGGAACGAGAAGTTATCGCTGCCTGACTTCTGGAGGATTATTTCTCCGACCAGCCACGGTGGGAAGAAGATGTTTTCCGCCGTCAGTTCCATATGTGCATGGATTTATTCTTGCGCAGAGCAAATACAATGGCAGTACGTGAAAATACTTCCAGCAGCGGTAAGACATACTTAGACGACAAGGCCATTCAACACTTCAAAAGTGTACATCGGGAATTCGACAGTTGGCGACCGGCGGATGTGCCGATATGTTCGACGAGTACTCGCACATCGCCAAGACCAGGGGGCTTCAATGCTGGAAGCGGTTCTTCAAGGGCATTCGCGACGCTTCCAGCGCAGAATATCTGAGGGCACCCATGACCTTTGACTGCCAACAGTTGCTCCGTTTGCACGAAGCATACCATGACTTCCCCAACATGCTTGGCAGCATCAACTGGATGCACTAGCAGTGGAAAAACTGTCCAACGACATGGAGGGGCGAATACACCAACGGCCCACACAGGCTCTCATCTGCGATTTTGCTAGAAGTAGTTGTCGGCCACAGCCTCTGGATCTGGCATGCATTTTTTGGTGTTCCCAAATCCAACAACGACATCAACGTGCTCAACCACCCGGACGTCTTCGACGACGTCTTGCACGGTAGGGCACCTGAGATACAATTCACGGCCAATGGACGTCGGTACAACATGGGCTACTATCTCGCTAATGGCATTTATCCAAAGTGGCCGACGTTTATGAATTTCTTCCCATGTCCAACTGAGCCAAAAAAATCTCGTTTCACGCAGAAGCACGAGTCGACGCGTAAAGACGTCGAATGAGCATTCAGCGTTCTACATGCACGGTATGCGTTTATCAAATGTCCGGGGCGTTCATGGTTCAAGGACATGGTTGGCTCCTCAATCTCCTTGACCGCAACCAACGCCCCAAATCAAGGTGCGCTTCCGAGAATACCAAAGGCTTCGTGAGTCGTCGCGTGATGCTGTTAACCACGATCGTCTCCAACACGATTTAATCGAAGAAATTTGGGCACACTTTGATCCTCTTGATGATTGATTAGCATTTTAATTATGTAATTTTCCCCTTTCAATAATGTGTTTGTAGGATTTTCAATTATTTAATTTTTTGTTTTTAATTATGTAATTTTCAGATATTTAAGTATGTAGTTTTTATTATTTTAATGAAATTCGTATTTTTTATTAAATCAGAAATTCAAATATTAGAATATGTAATAAATATAAGAAATAAGAAATAAATAAATAATTAAAAGATGAGACTCATGAATAGTTCAAGGGAAGGGATGGCGAAACGACAGAGATGTGGGTGTTATCTTTTAATGAATGGATGATGTAAAAAGTGTTATATAGCCCATGAATAGTTGATGAATAGTCTAATGAAAGAGATGGCCAAGAAACAACATTGCCGTTGAACAACTTTAACAACTTTATTTAGAAAAAAATATTCTAATTATTAAAAAACAGTTGGAAATTACTATTGAAAATTAATAAAAAAATGTTTACTCGCGAAAATAAAATAAAAAAACGAAAATCGGACAATATTCAGGTGATGCCACGTGAAGGGCATGCTGCACGCCATGACGCCAATGCCTGCGTGCAATGCACGCGCGCGTTGCGGCAAACACGGCTTACGAGCCGCACTTGCGGCCCATCCCGGCGACTCCCCATCCGCCGTTGATATGGCCAATGGCTCACAAGCCGTTGCTATGGATGCTCTAAAGTAACTTTTTTTTTTCCTGTGATGTCACATCTCTAATTAGTAACAATGCATTTACAGAAATGCCGTCGAAAGAATTGCTTCATACCGTACCGAAACTGTCATACCGTATACCGTACCGTAAATGCCGGTATAAGTAAATACCATACCGTTACCTTACCGAATTTTTTGGTATACCAAATTCCGGTATATACCAAAATTTCGGTATGCATAATTTTCAATACCATTACCGTACCATATTTTCGGTATGCCGTACCGAAATTCGGTTCACGGCATACCGAAAATTCGGTATGCCGTACCGAAATCCGGTATACCGTGAATTATGGTATATCGAATATCGGTACGACATACCGTCGTACTGAAATACCGTTTCATACCGAAATTATATAATATTATAAATAATTTTTATATTATAAATATTTATCAATACTATATATATATATATATATCATGACTTAATTTTGGAATACAGTTTATATAAAGATGAAAAACTCAATTGCCGCTGATGTGGTGAGTGAGTGGCAGTGTGCCCTTTGCCTTCCCTCTCCCTCTCCCAACCCCACTTTCTCTTTCTAAAAACGCATGTGCCCTTCTGCCTCCTTCCGCCACTTCCACACACCCTGACAAACAACCTATAAACCCCTGTAAAACCCTCTTATTTACAGCCGCCAATTTAACTCCTCAATATTTTCCTCTATTTTTTCTTTTACTTTTTCTTTTTCTTTTATTCTTCAAAGTTATCAAAACGGCAGCTTTTCGAGGTATTGTCACTCACAGAACTAGCAATAAGCTAGGCAGAGCTGCAACCACTATGGCTAAAATGGGGTTCTCTGCGCCCACCACCCCCTTCCGGCCCTCGTCGGTTTGCCCGTCCTATTTCTGGCTTTGCCGCTCTTGCATTCAGGTCTACTCCGTTTCTTCTTCCACCAGAGTTTTCTGCAGGTTCACCTTCTTTTTTTTCTTAACTCACTAAACATGTGTTTCTTTTGATTTTGGATGGTTTCTTGATGTTCATAAACTGTCAATTATTTTTCTCAGTGTGCGTGTGTGGAACTTGTTTAATGGTTTCTGGCTTTGTTATTGCTAACACCTGAGGTTCTAGTCGTCTTGAAATTTGTGTATGTTGTTTGAAAATGTAGAATTTTGGTGTGCCAAAGTCTTATTTATGTGCTGTTTATGAGAATATGTAGATGTGTATTGTTAGTGGATTGAGATTTTTGGGAGCAATGCTAGTTTGGAGTATGTAATTTCGTTATGCTACCACGATCATTGTAGCTCAGCAGTAGTATTCCTCATATATGTAAGGGTGAGAGACTAGGGTACGAATCCCAATCCCCCCATCCTCCAACTAAAAGAAAAATTGTCATGCTGTCCTTGAATGTACACTCAGACATGACGTTTTGCAGGGTGGATGATAAAGCAAGCCGAAGTGCACATAGGGGCATTCCTAATGGAGCTATCAGTGCTGATGTGCTTGAATTAAACCAAAAATTGAGCTACAGCACGTTTCAGCACAATGATTATCAAATGCATCATCGAGAAAGGAGTGATTTTGCGTATAAGTGGAAAAAGTCCTCCTTATATAGAGAGGCGGAAGCAATAGAGGAAGACAGTCAAGGAATTTTGACGGAGGTATCAAATACTGCACAAACTGCCAAAGACTGGGGACATACCATTGAAGATTGGGGTAAAGCCACCGAAGAATGTAGAAAAAACAAGAGACTATTTGCTCATGGGAACAACACACCTGCAAAGCTTAAAACAAATACAGAAGGCAATAATAGGAGAAGAACAATAGTATGTTATTCTTAATACTGGCAAAGCTTTGAAGTCACTTCTTTCATTGAAAGCTTTCGCACTGTTATCCGCCGTTTTCAGAGCTTTTGTGATCACTGGAAAATTGTTTGTTTTGCAGTATGAAGGAGAAAGGAGAGCAGTAAGCAGGAAAGAGACAAAGTATGCTGGAAATGGCAGGCAACATGTGCACAATATTTCACATAACCAGATATCTCTAGGTCACGTTGGATCTCGTGTAGTTTCTCACCCAAATCATGATAAAAAGACAGTTTTGGAGGGCCATTTAATGACAAAAGAGGCTCATCCAAGTCGCTTGGGAAGTAAGAGAGTTCAAGTTCCCAAACCTGACAAGGATGAAGCATTCAGTATTAAAGAAACTGCTTCTACTGATAATGAAGTTGTTCCAAGTGATGACGTTGATGAACCTTTGAGTGAGAAAATCACTGGTCCTGAGTACACAGAACTTCATGAGAGACTTAGTCAGGTCTATGAAAAGGTTCTTGTTGTTGATAGTATACCTGCAGCTAGGGAAGTAGTCCGTCTGCTCACTACTCAATACAAGGATCTTGTTCACGCATGTGATACAGAGGCATGTATAGCTTTATTGTAAATTCAAAATCTATATATATGCTTTTTGTACCAATTTTTTGTGCGAATTCAAGCCACTGCTTAATTTTCTATGTGATTTTTATTACTCTAGGTAGCAAATATTGATGTTAAAGAAGAAACACCTGTGGATCATGGTGAAGTGATATGTTTCAGCATATATTCCGGTCCAGAAGCTGATTTTGGTAATGGAAAGTCTTGTATCTGGGTAGATGTCCTTGATGGAGGTGGCGAGGGTCTTATCAAAGAATTTGCTCCATTTTTCGAAGATCCATCCATTAAAAAAGTATTTCATTTCTTTGTTGTTTCATTATTGGCTATTTATGTTCTATAGTTTCTATGCAATAATTTTATCCAATAAACACCCTTCAGCCTAGTATTATGGAGATTTGAATTTATAAATATAATCAGCTTCCCCTTTCTTTTTGTAGGTGTGGCACAACTACAGCTTCGATAATCATATAATAGAGAATTATGGGCTTAAACTTTCGGGTTTCTATGCTGATACAATGCACATGGCTCGATTGTGGAATTCCTCTCGACGAACAGAGGGAGGGTATTCTTTGGAAGCACTCACAAGAGATCCCATTGTCATGTCAGATGCTATGAGAGGCCCTGGCGAACAGGTTCTTGGGAAGGTGTCAATGAAGAACATTTTTGGTCGGAAAAAACTTAAGAAAGATGGATCTGAGGGTAAAATAATTGTCATTCCTCCTGTTGAAGAGCTACAACGAGATGAGAGAAAATTGTGGATTTGTTATTCTGCTCTGGATTCGATAAGCACATTGAGCCTGTATGAAAGCCTGGAAAAGAAATTGTTGAAAACCCCTTGGGCTGTTGATGGACAATACCAAGGGTCAATGTTTGATAACTACTGTAAGTATTTACGTCCATTCGGGGAACTCCTTGTTAAAATGGAGAGAGAGGGAATGCTGGTCGATTGTTCTTATCTTGCTGAAATTGAGAAGGTTGCTAAAGTAGAGCAGCAGATAGCTGCTGATAGATTTCGCAAGTGGGCCTCTAAACTTTGCCCTGATGCTAAAGACATGAATGTGGGAAGTGATGCACAGTTGCGCCAGTTATTCTTTGGTGGTATACAGAACAGGTACTGCTAGCATTCCTTTTGAAAGAATCTAAGTTGAACTTTGTTGTTGAAGGCCAATAATAATGAGCATACACTTATTCTTTGTTAATTGTTTCACAGAAAGGATCCAAATGAATTTCTTCCAGTGAAGAAAGATTTTAAAGTTCCCAACGTGGATAATATAATTGAAGAGGGCAAAAAGAAAGCCACAAAATATCGTAAAATTGTATTGAGTAAGCCTGAAGGTGTTAACATGGTAGCTGATAAGTTCACTCCAAGTGGGTGGCCTTCTGTTAGTGGGGATGCTTTGAAGACTCTTGCAGGCAAGGTTTCTGCGGACTTTGATTTCTTGGATGAAGAGGATGGTGAAGAGATTTCTGAAGAAGAGAACCATATCTTCTCGAAGGACGATGGAGCACCCCAAAGTGTAGACAGAGATATATCTGCTTATGGAACTGCTTACTCTGCATTTGGTGGTGGACAGGCGGGAATTGAGGCTTGTCATGCCATTGCTGCTCTATGCGAAGTTTGCTCAATTGATTCTTTGATATCCAACTTTATTCTCCCCTTGCAGGTTTTCTTCTTCTAGACTAACCATGTTACATGATTAGATTGCTGATTACATTATACATGTATTTGGTGTTTGATATTTGCATTTTAGTTCTTTTACCTACTTCTTTTGGGGCTTTCTCTGATTGAATTTTGGCTGTAGTGGGTGCACAAATATGAGCTTTTGAGCATTTCAAGATATGACCCTTTAAAAGGTTTAAAGAATTATATTCTATTGCTGCTGTAAGTTAGTTTCGCCAACCCCATTGAGATATTGTTTTGCATGTGAAATTTTTTTAGTGAGTTTGAGATGTTTCTCTATACAATTTTTTGATTCTCGATTGTTGCATTAGTTAGTCATTATTGCTTCCCAAATCATATCCAGACTTTTCTTTGAATACATTTATGATGTCACAATAAAATAAACAGGTTCTCATCTTCTAGACTCACCATGTTACATGGTTAGATTGCTGATTACATCAGTAAGAAATTTTCACATTTATTTCTTTTCCTGTTTTTCTGTGTTTTCTCGGATTGGGTTTTGGCTATAGTGGGTGCAAAACATAAATTCTTAGTTTTTAAGATGCCACTTTTTGGAAGGATAAGAGAATTCTATCCTAAATTTCCTACAGTTTGAGGGATATCTCCATTGACCTGTCATAAGTTTTGTGTAAATCCACTGGGATTCTGTTTTGAATGTGGAGATTTTCTAGTGATTCTGAAAAGGCCTTTATATGATGTTTCGGTTGATGCATTAGCTAGTTATAATTGTTTGCTGAACTATTTATTGATTTTTCTGTGAATAATTTTATATGGGCACAACAAAAAAAACTAGTAAAGCCCTTAAAATTGATCCATCTTCATCATGTGGCTTAGTGTGAATTTGTCTGCCTAAGATTGTCTTTGTTGCTTGCCTTTGAGAGTTGAGTATCATCTCTTATCTTTTGGTAATTTCGATGAGTGTGTGCTAGGACAGGAATAGGAAATTTCTTATGTTCCTAACTCTGCTTTTCATTGTCCATCTCAGGGAAATCACATTTCAGGCAAGGATGGGAGAATCCATTGTTCTTTAAATATCAACACAGAAACTGGCCGACTGTCTGCTAGGCGACCTAATCTGCAGGTTTGTGCAATTTTTTTTACTGCAGCTTTAGATATTATGTGGCACTTGTATATTTGCTTGAAAAGCCCCTCATTAAACAAAAACACAAGTCACATTTGCCTTTTGTGAAGTTGTTTCTGAGTTATATCTTTGTCTTCTTAAATCCAGAACCAACCAGCATTGGAGAAGGATCGTTACAAGATCCGTCAGGCATTTATAGCAGCACCTGGAAACTCTCTAATAGTTGCTGATTACGGACAGGTAATAACTCAAGGCCTCTTAATATATAATGCTTTGTTTGGAGTTATTATTTTTTAGAAGATATAATCCCAACACATAATATACATATAGTTCAACCACATATAACTCTGAAACTATAATAATATGTATATAATGGGGCGTTTACTTTGATGATAAGATGGATAGATAAATATAACCCAAGCTAATCTACCATTTACTTTAATGAATTGATTAATTTTGAACTTATTTGACCATCTTATCATTCAAATATTCAATCCTATTTTTATCAATCTATCCTATCATTCAAAGCAAATGTCCCCTAAAGGAGCGTTTACTTTGAGTGATAGGATGGATTGATAAACATAATCCAAGTTAATCCATTGTTTACTTTGATGGATTAATTAATTTTGAGCTTGTTCGACCATCTTATCCTTAAAATACTCAATCCTATATTTTAACAATCTATCCCATCACTCAAAGTAAATGCACCTTAAGAGTTTAAATAACTAGAATCTCATAAAGTTATAAGTAGTTAAAGTGTGTTCAGAAAAGACCTAGTCTTTAAATATTTGATCTTAGTTCCAAAGTAACTAACATTAATAAGAGCAAAAAATACTAAATAGTTCTATGTTTTATTCTGTTTCTGACAATCAGTTAGAGCTTAGGATTCTAGCTCATCTGGCCAACTGTAAGAGTATGCTTGATGCTTTTAAAGCTGGTGGAGACTTCCACTCGAGGACTGCAATGAACATGTATCCTCACATTTGTAAAGCTGTTGAGAATAAGGATGTGCTTCTCGAGTGGCATCCTCAGTCTGGTGAAGACAAGCCTCCAGCCCCGTTACTAAAGGTTTGCTTGTAGAGTTTTCTCTTTGGCCCAGTTTCTTTGCTTTCTTCGTTTGAGATAACAGCAACTATATCACCATGTAGTTTATTGCCATTGCATTCCTTGGTTCCACATAAATATAGCCATCCATGTTACTGGTGTGGGAAAAACATAAGCTCTTTGAATCATGTTATAATAGAAATAAGTCTGCATATCACAACCATTGGCTAAATACTTTTATTGGTTATAGACTTTTCTGTCAGCTTGGAAATGGTAGGTTAATTCATATCTTGCAAATGGTCGGCCTATCTATAAAGCGTCAAGCTGGAGGGTTGAGATAGCAAAGCTAACAATGTAGTCATGTATATAGCTTTCTTACTGAATATGATCTTTTGCTTGTGTCCAACTTAGGGCTTTGTAATAAGGGCTACCTTTAGTAATCAGATCTTATGGATGATATTTCAGGATGCTTTTGGTTCAGAAAGAAGGAAAGCAAAGATGCTTAACTTTTCCATTGCATATGGAAAAACAACTGTTGGACTTGCTCGGGATTGGAAGGTAATAAATAGTTTCTCGAGTCAATTGTTTGAAAAGTTTCATTCCATGTTTGAACACTATCTGTGCCATCAGGTTTCTCGTGAGGAAGCTCAGGAAACAGTTAATCTCTGGTACAGCGATAGACAAGAAGTACTACATTGGCAGACACTACGCAAGAAACAAGCACATAACTATCACTGCGTTTACACATTGCTAGGGCGGGCCCGGCACTTCCCGTCTTTAAAGAATGCCAGCTCTGCACATAAAGCTCACATCGAACGTGCTGCTATCAATACCCCTGTGCAGGTTAATGTTTCCCAGTGCCCTTCTAACTTTTGGGGTTTGGGGTTTAGGGCTAGCTTGCCTGTCCAAATTATTGGGCCGTGATGACATCTAACACATAAAACCTTGAAATACGCTGCAGGGAAGTGCTGCAGATGTCGCAATGTGTGCCATGTTGCAAATATCAAGAAACGAACGTTTGAAGGAGCTGGGATGGAGACTTCTGTTACAGGTAAGATCATGTATGAAGGCAAAATAAAAGAAACAAGTCCTAAAAATAAAGTAAGCAATTAAGTTTTCTTAGGAAGGGTTTGCTATTTAGGATTGACAGTATAGATGATTGATTTTATTTTATGTTTTTTATCTCTAGAATTCCTCCAATTGTAGCCCATTCAATTGTATATGAATTAAACAAGTTATCTCATATTGTAGAACTTATAAAGGGACTTAGGATATCTGGAAGTTCCCATCCATCTTCATAAACAATAAATTAGCATATACTATGTTTATTTATTTAAGCTAATTCTGAAATAGTAAATGCCCCTGGTTCTGTCGGGCAGGTTCATGATGAAGTGATCCTAGAAGGGCCGACTAAATCGGCTGAGGAGGCCAAGGCTATTGTTGTAGATTGCATGTCGAAGCCTTTTGAAGGGAAAAACATTCTTAGAGTCGGTTTGTCCGTTGATGCCAAATGTGCTCAGAGTTGGTATGCTGCCAAGTAGATGACGGCGTGCGCCAGTCTGATTTCCGGCTTTAAATTTTGTCTTGTTCTTGGTTCTTGGCCACCTATAAAATATGGTGCCAGTGAGGTCCTTTTTGTATCTAGTTGGGGTAAATTTGCCCCCTAATTTCTGTATATAAGTTGTGCATTTGGCTTCATTGGTTTTTTCTAGGTTCGCATTACTGATCTTCTTGAATGCGAAATTCCATGTTCAAGATCTCAATTCCATCTATTTGCTTGTCTCCAAAGCTACATTCTCTATTCCATTTTAGAATGTGCTACCGATTGTAGTTTGTCAATTACCGAAATTTGACCAAATTCTAATTTTGGACACTAAGAGATTCTTCTTGATTTTCATTTTAAGACCTATGCTAATGTGGCAAAAAGAAATTAACTAAAAAGTAACATTGATAGAAAAAAAAATTCAGTTAAAAACTCAGATTTATGTTTAAGAACTATAAAACCCTAATTTGGGGCAAAAGAGTATTTGTATAATTAGAATCAATTAAAAATATAAAATTTTATAGGAGTCTTCTTACAGCATTCAAAACTAAAATTTGGCCCGAGTTTGATGTGTGATAGATTATTATTATCCCATTGTTAAGTTTTACCAGGTGTCAGTATTCCCTAAATCTAGAATGAATCACAATGAAATTGAATTAACCCAACCTAACTCCAGTGCCTGCAAAATTAATAAAGCATATAACTCATTGAAATGTGTCAAAATTATAATCAGCACGAGATCTTCAATTTTTGCAAAGTTACAAACGCAATTTACAACCTGCTGACCTAAATAACTTACATAATGCACATGTGCAGATGATGTAAAATTTCTACTCCATTAATCACTTCTTTTCTCATTTGTATTGCGTAATTAAATCATTCGAGAATCACATAAATGCATGTTTTGATAGACAATAATTGGACCTTTAAAAGCAAATATCAAGCCAAAAATATTGCTGAGAAGTTATTTCCCGAAATGTTGCAAATCGACATCCCAGGCAGTTGCCAACTGAAGCAAGAGTTGGTCTGGAGCTGATCTTTCCCAGTCATCAGGTAACTCTATTGTGGAAGAAGCTTCGTGTAAATTCAGCAAAATCTCCCTTTTCACCTCCATTGGAGTGCCTAGTACATCAGGACCATTCTCCATCACGATATCTGCCAACTGACAACACAACCAGATATCATGTCAAGATGCAGAATCCCAGAGATGGGTTAAATTACATGGAACTAATCCGGGAGATGGGTTAAACAACATGGAACTACGAAACGTTAGCTTCTCAAGCAGTTGGTCTGGAGCTGATCTTTCAACATTTTGAGTCAAAGATATATCATATAGACCAGTAGAAGTTACAAGCTTACAGTAAGCATAATGAAAGATAATCAATCAGCTAATTTATATATAATTATGTTTCAACAGATATTTTCATCAGAGAAGATTTTTACTTGTATGATGCCAAACAGAATTATATACATAATTGAACAGATAAAAGACCAGGAATACTAAGCAAAAGGCTTACCTGTTGAACCCAATATAAGCAGATGTCGTACAAGTTTGGCTCCATGATCAACTGTGAGATAGCATTTAGAACTTCACTTGCCACCTCATTTGATAGTTGATCTATAATGGGGCCAGATCTGTCCATGAGCTTTACCAGCAAGACATCATCCCCGGTGGACAAAACTTCTGCAAAAGCAGCATCCACATCACCAGCATGAAGTGCATCCATTGCGTTGCTCCAAGAAGACCAAACTGGGTCACGGTCTTGGACAGCTCCATCGTCTCCTAATGCTTCGGCAGTCATCTCAGGAATGGCCACTCGAGCACCCCGACTGACTCCATTGTCTTCACCAGCAACTCGTATAGCTTCCAAGGTTGCTTCATCCTTGGAAGCTTTCCAGACACTCCTTGCAGACGGTCCTTCACCAAACCTGACGGGTGCAGCTCCCTTCTCCCATGCTCTTCTGCTGCCAACTTGATCAGCCTCATTTTCTGATTTTCCAGATCTAATATCCATAGGACCACCAGCTCTCCTCGAGCCCATATGTCCATTTTTACCATATGAATGAAAGTCCCAAGCATCCGATGCATCGGATCTCCAGGAGGCCCCTTTAGATTTCATTCCCAAGGCACCACCATCAAATGCAACAAACCTCTCCCCAAAGTGAAAGCGTCCATCGCTTCCTCTTCCTGACTTGCCACCAGAATAGTCAGGGAAACCGTTATACTTGCTGAGAGACCTGTTTGAAGATCCTTCATATCCACCCACATTACTGCCACCCCTCCTACCTGATGATGATATTGATAAATCTTGTGCCATGTCTTCTACAACTCTCTCAAGACCCCGTACTCGGTTTTCAAGAGTAACCATGCTGTCATGAGACCCGCCCATAAAATCCTAGAATGTAATGGAAAGAAAAAGGAAAACAGAAGAACATCTAATAAGATAAATGCATACCTTTGAATGAGGGCCTTAAAAATAGAAGTATACCTGCAACATATTCATAAGATGACCTTGTTGCCTCTCCAGCAGTAACAACTGTCTTTGAATAGAAAGCCAATTTCCTTTATTATTCATAAATCCCTCAGATTGACCTGCAGATCTGGAATAATCTGAATAAGCACTGGACGATTCAATCTGATTATAGTCACGCTGATCACCACTAATTCTTCTCTCAGTGATTTCATAATTAGCTTTGAAGGGTGCATCACCAGCATGGTAGTTATGCCTAGTCCTCCCGTTTTGATCTATGCTTGATTCTGGCTCTTCCCCATTTTGCGAATTTGAAGGATTGGTGCATCGACGAGGAAGAATCACTTCAACAGGCAAATCATCTGAATCTCTTGTTTCTAATTTTTGGAAGAACTCTGGGTTCAGTTCCTTCTCAGTTAATGCCTTCTTCTTCAATATTCCAACAGCCTTATCCAGAATGTTGTTTCCCTTGCCTTTCAGATTAGGATCAGCCGGAGATGATCCACAGGATGAATCCTTCAGTAATTTTGCACTTTCTCTTTCACCAAAATCCTTTTTATCCAATTGATCAGCAACAGAAACTTCATCATCTGAAACAAAGAGCATTAGAACATGAACTGTGTGAAGAAAAATTAATTTGCTACCAAGTAGAGAATTGAACCTATAATTAGACCAATCTCATAATGCCTACCATTAGATGAAGCTTTTGTTTCATCAGAAGACCCATCTCCTTTTCCTGCAATTTTCTTCCATAGCTGTAAGGCTTCGTTCATACTCTCTCTAACAGGTTTTATCTGGGAAATTTCAGCATCAATTTTAGTTGAATGGATTACCATTGTTGTGTCGTGGAATCTGATAAGAATTAGAATTAAAGCCCATGGATATAGAGGAATTCTAGTCAGATTAGGATTCTACTTATCATAGTTTTTCTTAACTTATAGATAGTCCCCCTCATTGTAATTATAGAGTGCACCATATTCTCATCAGAAATTCTCTAACGAAATATCCTTAGCTTGGCAGCGCCTCCAGTTGTAGCCTCTTCGAGACGAACTGAGTAACCAATTCTCGTCTTCTTTATTACGTTTTTGTGATTGTGTGTGTTATTTCCCAACAACCATACAAGCAACTTCATGTTCCTTGAAGAAGTCTAGTAATTGGAAATCATAAAATTGCCATCTCAGTCTTCCAAAATGAAACTGTCATTTGTGTGCAAACCAGAAACTATCTATGAACAGAGGATAAAGTGGATTAAAACTCGCACTTTTCCATATTCATTAATTTGCTTATGATGCTGTGTAGTTGAAACTGAGAGCAAAACTGGGTCTTTCCCATTCAATTACTAAGACTTGCACTTGAAGTGACTGAGACATGGGAACCAAACCCATAAATTGCACTAAAACTCTATGAGCACAAATTAACACTTGAAATGATTGAGAAATGAGAATCAAGACCATAAGGTAAACCAAAAATCTTAAAGCATCAAATATCTCAAATAAATGAGGAGATTAATATAACACACATTATGAACCTCAAGCCCTGGGTGAATGCATCTGAATCAGAGATAATAAATGAGTACCTTTTGTCCATTACTGAACACACCAGGATAGCAGTATATTGCTTAGGCTTATGCATCCTATGGAATATGTAAAAAGAGCAGGAACTATGAACCTGCTTTCTTTAAAAGAGATTTGTTCATTAAAAGATTATATTTCTATCAGGTATCAGATCTTAACAAGTAATATACATGTATAGGCAGGCGCAGGTTACAAATTCTAAAATGACACCCCCTCCCCCCCACCCCCCCCAAAAAAAAAATGAATCCAAAGGGCAAAGACTACTAGACTAATTTTAAGTGTTCCATCTTCATTTATTCAGCAGTCAACTACAGAAATCATTCAGGCAGTTAAAGGAAGCAGCAAAACATGTGAATATCATTTACACTAAAACTTCAGAGTCTGCACAAACAAATTCTAGCAGACAAACAGGATAAAGTTGGCAGCCAGAATTCAATTAGTGTCTTCTGCACTGGATAGCCCTACAAATCAGATAATCTGCAGAAGCATGTCGATGGTTTTTGCAGTATTTTGTACCTTGTCAAACCTACAAGCCTCAAGTGCATTCAATGTTGAAGCAGCTCCTTCTACTGTTATATTTTTGTTCGAAGACAAGACACGTAACGTCTCGGCTGCAGCTCTCCTAGTAGCCCAATCCGAACTGTTAAGACATTCTTGAATACTCTGAAGCAATGATTCCAAATTTTGAGGGGTGATTGCTCCTACCTGCAACAGTGCAGAGAATATGTAGATCTTTATAGTATCAAAACACTAGCCATAAAACAAGAAGGGTTCAAGGCTTGCACGAAAGTGATCTCATCATTCCTGATTTGCTAAATTGCAAAACGACACAATGATCCTTAGCATATATAAGTAATACTACTTCCTAAAGTCTTCCCTCAACCGAACATGGATCAAGTTGACTATACGTACTGATAGCACAATGAACTGAAACCCCAGTTCTCAAATTACAACTTCACAACACCAAATACACATAGACTAATAGCCAAACATGTCATCAAATTTGGTGCATCATTTTTTCAAATCTACAAGGAAAATTTCCCAATCGTAGCTAATGTAAATCACCAATCCTCAAATTCAAATCTAACTATTAGAACCAGTATAGTAAAGGGGCCAACCTGCGATAAGCTCGACACAACCTGCAACAGCGAAGCCTTCGCCATGAAATTAGGGCTATTCAAATACTTACACACCCTCACGCAAAGCTTCTGAAAAGTACCCAAAGGCGGATCAGACGCACATTCAACCATCTTCGCCAAACACAATGCAGCCCCACCCTGCGCCGCCTTGTTGTTCTCGCTCATCACCTCAAACAGCGGCTTCATAAACAGCGACACCACGCCGTCCCCTCCGCTGCCTCCCTTCAAGTAGAGCCCCGACAGCGCGCCAACGGCGTCGCGGCACGCGTCGCGGACCTGCGAATCCGAGTCCTTGAGCCTCTTCACAATGTGAGCGATGATCTTGGTGAGGTGAGCGGCAGCGGCGTCGGTGTGGGCGGCGCAGAGCGCGGCGAGGAGGCGGACGCCCTCCTTCTTCGACGGCGGCTTGGGGTCGTTGACGGCGTCGTAGAGGCAGTTGAGCAGCATCGAGACGCCGTCGTTGGTGAGGGATTGGATGATCTTCTCGAGGTCCTCGACGGCGATCTGGTGCGTATCCCGGTCGGCGAGCTTGGAGAGGGAAGTGAGAATGCGCTGCTTGAGCTCCACCATTGCCAGGTGGGATGAGAGGGAAGACGAGGAGGCGGCGGAGAATGATCTGGTGGGGGTTTGGTTGGGGGGTTTCGAGGGTTTTGCAGATCTCTGCGAACTCATTTTGATATTCTGGCAAAATTGCAGCACAATGTGAGCGAAAAATGGGGGATTTCGAAAATCGTTGGTTATACTGAGATTGAAAGCAAAATGAGAGAGGAATGTGAGACCTGGGACTCGGTTGGGCCACCACCACCACCACCAACACAGAATTGAGATGGGAGCTGCTGCTGCTGTGTGTTGTTTGTGTTTCAAGTTTTCTTTGTTTATTATTGATAAATTTGATTCGGATTTCACACCTCTGGAATTGCATTTTTATTTACGCTTCGGATATGAACTCCCGACTAACAATTTGAAATTTCAAATAAAGGGTTGGACTAAATTTGCACCCAAATTTTGCTTTATTTTTTTCACTTCGTTGAACTTCATTTAAGTCTCCTCTTTTTTTGGAAAGCTTCTTTCAACAGCCTTGGTAAGATTCTCTTATAGAAAAATAATTTGATTGTAAATTTTTAAAATTTTCATTTAATTGATGTTTATTTTTTAAATAAAGTAATAAAAATTCCGAAAATAAAAAAGTAGTGCAACATTTTAATATTCTGATTCCCTAACTTTTCTTAGATATTCTTTTTATTAGTTTCAGAATTCTTACTTATATTATGTATTTAATATTATTTTTATCATCTTATTAAAATACAAACTATAATAATAACAACAACAACAATAATAATAATAATGATAATAATAATAATAATTATAATTATTATCATTATTATTATTATTATTGTTGTTGTTGTTGTTGTTGCTGCAAGCCTAGTGTGTGTCGCACGCGCTTTGATTAGGCGAGACTTGCGAGTGGTGGCGACTTTCAGCCGATGAGCCGCCATTGCGGCTCATGCCTATGGCTCGCAGGTTTGCAACAGTGGAGGACCATTGTTTTTAGCCTGCGGCTCGCCTTGCAAGCCGCCATTGTTGATGCTCTTAGAGCATTCACTACAGAGGGCATCTCAATGCCCTTTCCTTACATAATATGTGAGCCTCAAATCTAATTTTTCCATAAAATTTTACACACAATAGAGGGGCATTGATTTTTCTCTTTCATTATCCTATTTATAGGTCTCATCTCTTATTT
This sequence comes from Monilaria moniliformis, assembly GCA_034509125.1. Taxonomy (NCBI): domain Eukaryota; kingdom Viridiplantae; phylum Streptophyta; class Magnoliopsida; order Caryophyllales; family Aizoaceae; genus Monilaria; species Monilaria moniliformis. Next base: position 27,882 of record JAYDZE010470895.1, read on the forward strand.
TTCTAATTCTTTCTTATTTCATATAATTTGTAATTATGAATATTTATAACATTTACGTAATTGAATTACGAATTTCATAAATGTAAAAAATTATATAATTACAATCTTAAAATTACATAATTAAAATTCTAAAATTAAATAATTAAAAACTACAACTACCTAACTTTTCATTAGACTTTTCAGAAGTTTGCAGTGCCCCTCTAATTGTTCATCGGTCATCTCAAACGTGTCTTGCAAGTTGGCTTTATAAAACAAATTATAGAAGAAAGCCATGTCCGTTTGTTGAAGTGTCGCCCTTACTCGATAGATCTCCTGCGCAAATCCATTGCTTGTGGACGGCGCATTCCTATTCGTCTTGCGTTTTGCCCCATATATCCCAATAGGGCCATTCCTAAACGCATCGACGCCAACGCTCCCACCCACGTCGTAGGTCAGAACGGGGTTGTCCTCCACGCTTGTGGTGCGTTGTCCGTCAGAGGTATTTTTGGTACTCTCCGATCCGACCGATCTGCTGCCCTTCCACTTTGTGAACATGCGAACCTTCTCCCAAGCCTTTACAAACTTGAAAGGCTTGTTGTTGTCATTGTGGTAGGTGGACATTGCCTCTTTCAAAATATCCTCCACGCTTGAGATGCTCATTCTTTCTAACTCTATGTCGTTGTACAAGGCGTAAAACTTTTTGATTTTGGAGTTGACTCTATCGAAATGCCCTCGAAGTATACGAACTTTGCATTCAAGGGGCGCCTAGAGGGCATACCAAATTGTACCTCTTGGCAACTTTATCCTAATATGACAATGTTTTTTGTTGATTTGCGACAATTGGATCTTCGCTAACATTGACATACACTTCGAAAATGTAATCACTGTCATTTTTTACTAAGTGCTAATACATATTATTAGCTAATAGTTCGTGCCTAAAAGTTCTCGTAATGAAATTGAAGTTGTTGTTTGATAAACGAAGTTTGTTACTTGAAAAAAAAAAAGCAGAAAGTATTATAAGATTCACTAAACGAAAACTTACAACGAAATAAGGAAGAATAAATTTACAATGAGGAGATATACATCAAAATATAAGTTAAATTACACTTGTTAATTTTCATAAATGAAACTAACTGAGGAATTAAATGACGGGCAATCGTCATGTATCCCGAACGAACCTCGACATCCCATGAAGAAAATTCTGTAAATCAAGGGGAAAAGGCAAGAAATTGGTTAGTATATGTATCACACTCTTATCCACCAAATAATACACCAAGTGATAAATAAATCACGACGTATTCACATCAACCAATTGTATCAAATAGTATTCACGTCAATCCAATAGTGCCCAATAGTATCCAACTATTCAATCCTTGAGGAGTAAGATTTGGAGGACGAGGAAACGTGATATGGCAACCAAAATCCTTAACAATTATTCCTCGAATAGTATGCATTCAAGCAAAAGTGAGGAAGTAAGATATTGTGACGTAGGAAGCTTGGGAACATAGATGAAATATTGACAAACCATGCTCCAATATAGTAGAAGATGTACAAGTGACGTAAGGAGCATAACCTCAAGTTAAGGCTATTCCTAGCTCCTCAATCCAATATCAAACATCGCCAAATGGAGAAACCATTTATACACATACCTTAACCAACAAACTCCATCCACTTCAACGTATCCAATATCACGAAAACTCACAAGCACAACACATAAATATTTTCACAACAAAGGCGAAGGACCTTGAAGATAATCGAAGTTTAGAAACTCCAATCCATCAAGGTATGATTCTCAACCATTTTAATTCAACAAAAACGTAAGCATGGTATATCATGAATTGAAATTAGAGGCTGCTCAAAATGACTACGATGACAACATAACACTTAGAAACTCAACGTCACACCAATATGCCCAACATAATCAACCTAGCACTAATGCACATATAATTTCCAACAGAACATAGAACCATAGCTAACAAAGTAAAACACGAAAATAAATGCGAATAAGTTTAGCCACAACTTATCTTTTTCAAAAATCAAGGCGACGAGGGGCTACCCTCGGCTCCATCGACGGCTCGTACGCCGGCGAGCCAACGACGTCAAGGCTACCCCGAGAGGCGAGGAATGGAACGACGAAAGGCTGCCCGCGCACGGACAGCCCCTCCATGGAGCCACTGGGGGCGCTTAGAGCAAGGTGCGGCGGTGGTAAAGGGGTCGCCGGAAAACAAAAAACGGGGGGAAAATGTTAGTTAACTATTTTCGTTACAAAAACAAAAAAAGAAAAAGAAAATGAGGAAGGGAAGGGAAGGGAAGGAAGAAGCTTACCGACGACACGGCGGCGGCGACGTAGAGAACGGCGAGGACGAGGGAGGCCAGATCCCCCTTCACATACACAACCGGAAACGACGTTGGCGGCGCGGTGGACGACGGCGGTGAATGGCGGCGGTGAGCGTCCTAAAGAGAGAAAGAGAGAAACAAAGAGAAAGAGAGAGGGAGAGGAGGGGGCGAGATAGAGAGAGAGAAAGGAGCAATCCAAGAGAGAGATGAGAGATTAGGTCGAGATGTTGGCACGGCAAGGGCGACGGCGCCGCCAGCCGCAGTGGTGGTGGCAGCGGCGGCGTGCTGCGTAGAGAAGAAAGAGAGATAGAGATGCGAAAAGAGAGAGAGACGAGAGAGGGAGGGACGTGGAGAAGGAGAGCGAGAAGGAGAAGGCAGCGCCGATGTTGGTAGCGGCGGCAGCGGTAGAAGAGTGAGGAAGAAGGAGGGAGAGAAGAGGAGAGGAAGAGAGAGAGAGAGATGAGAGGGTGAATGTGTGTGAATGAGAGTGAATGTATAAGTGAAAGGGTGTAAACCATAGAACCGGTTCACTTAGGTAGATAGGTTCAAATATTGGGCATTGAGAATTTAATTCATAGGCCTGCGAGAAATTAGGCCAAGGAATGGATGATTGGGCTTGAATTTATTTAGGATGAGCTTTTCTTAGGCTCGAATTAATTAAAAAATGGTTTTGGATAATGGGCCAAATTAATTAAATAATTGGACTAATGTAGTTGTATTAATTTAATGAATTGAATTAAGTGCCTATTAATTTAATTAGAAGGTTATAATAGATTAATATAAGGATTAATTCATAAGAAATTAAATTCTATAATTTAAAAAAGATTCCCAACTTAATTAATTAATCCTCAGATTATTTTTGAGTAATTTAATTTCCTGATTGAATTCACAATATAAGAATTTCCCAAATAAATATACTAAGGAAACGCGACGTAGAAGACATACTTTAGTAAAACACAGGCATATCACACTGTTATAGAAATTATTCTCTTAAGCTAAAATATAACTTACCTTCTATAAAAGGGCTATTGCGAGAAGAGAGACGATTCACCTACAAGGACATTTTTCCAAGCCAAAGAGCAAATTGAGGTGGACTTTTCTGTCCAATTATGGGCTTTAATATATTCAAATATTAAATGCTTGCGAGAAAAGTTATGATCTTAATTTTTATCTTAAAATCCGAACTCAGGTTCATGGATTCAAAGTTATTGTCATGCCAAAAATATTATTTTATGAGAATGTCTATCTGTTGGTTATGCCAAATGTTATGAAATCGAATTCGGGTCCCAAAAAGGGTAGCGTCCCTCCTCGGATTAGTGTACACAAGGGGACCGTGAGTCATAGAGCGAGTTGGCTGGTCCAGTGACCGTGGAATGTGGCCACCTTCCTGGCACAAGTAAGTATGGTGACCGTGGGAGGTGGCCACCTCTACGGCATATTATGATCAGATATGGCTTATGAAAAAGAGAACTTAGACTATGCAATCGAAATTTAAGACCAAATAGATTTAGTAAACTCGGGCCTTTTGAGATAAAACCCCCGTGCTTTACTATAGTGGCGTGACAATATTTTCAAATGTATGTATGTATATTTTGGCATATGTTCAATGAATACTGTTGTACTCAGCCCTGCATATATATCTAAATGTGCAGGTTGAGTCGTGAATGAGGAGGTGGGTGTGCTGAATAAGTCCCGAGAATGTTCCTTGTTAGAATAAGACTCTCGGAGGTGCATGTCTTCAGACATGTCACCATTTTCTAAATTCCGATGCGTTAAAGTACAAGGAGTAGTAATATATATATATACACACACACACTCCTTCTAGACACTGATTTGTCCATTATTTTCAGTACGAATGTTGGGTTCGACCCTTTGTAAGACATATATATATATTCCCATTATTCAGAGACGTCAGTTGATTTTCGTGAAATGTATATTGATTTCCTATCCCCTTTCCAATCCCGCTTCTTAATCCCCACACCCAGTCATGATCACCGGGCTTTATTATCCTTAATAAAGTACGACCATGACTATAAATCTGCATCGTTTTGTTCGCGATGTACGAAATTCGAACATCGCGCGAGACCTTCTCCACTTCATCGAAGATTGGGGTACGCTCTATGCCTTGGGGCTCTGAGAGTTGGACGGCGTCAAAACATAAGGGAGACAATAACCCGAAACATGGGGATGAGGAGTGCGCTGCTTGCGAAGCCATTATGAAATTGTTTGGATCGTATCCTTTTCAATGGATCAATTTCTTGTGATAAAAGATATTGAATTACTGCTTGAGATGTTGGACATGTGTATTTTTGGAAGCTAAAATGAGAAGAAACTGGAGAAGAAGAAGAAGCAGATGAATTTGAGTGTGAATGTAGTGGGAGATGCATAAAGTATTTTATGTGGGGATAAATTAGACAAAACAAAAGAGGAAGCCATTGGCGAACATGTTAAATTTAAAACAGATCCGTTTATGAATAAAAAAAGAACAAATAAATTAAATTTCGAACTCGAGTATTTAAAAAAATCTGCATAAAAAAAAAGAGTACCTTCACGCCTAGCGTGTGTGGCGGCGACTTTCGGCCGATGAGCCATCAGTGCAGCTCACGCATGCGGCATGCGGATTTGCTATGGTGGAGACGAACCGCGTTTGATGATGCTCGTAGTAGGGCCAAGCATAAAAATAGTAAAGTAAGGAGCTCAAAACAACGGGCTTTAATTATGGCCTAACAAGTGACGATTTCGTCTTAAAATATGGAGTAGGCCTAATGCATCCAACCAGATGACAGCCCAAATCGGAGTTCGCATGCTCTTTCAAGTTTTTTGCACAATCTCTAAATGAAAAAATGTTTAAGAAACTTTTGGATTTGTTTACGGATGCCAACAATTAAAGGTGTAATCTTGTAAAAAACATAATTAGAGAGGTGTAATTGAAGTGAGCTAAATCGAATATTGTTCTATTCAAAGTTGGTTTCTTCACTATCATGCTAAGTACCAAGTTTTATCTACAAAACACTTCAAGGTTCACAATTTTCTTCGATTGGACCCAAATAACTTTACAAAAATTGATCTTTTTCTAATATATTAATTAATTTTGAAAATAAGTTATTTTAATTAAAATAACATAATATTGAATCAACCTGAACTCAAGCACACTTTGTATCGGGCCGAAATCCGATAATTCATTATATATTGAACTTGTCCCAGAAAACTATGGCGGATCTTTCCTCGAGCCTTTAATTTGTTTGAATTTTACTCACAATAACAGTAGGTTCTCTTTCACCATGACACTATAATTATCACCTGAGAAACACAAGATTTCAACCTTTTCTTGCCACATTCCCATCATTTTTTTCTTCCATCACTTCAAATCGGCTTTCCGGCCTCTCTACAATTTGGTTCCGCTGCTCATCTCTCGTCTCTCTCCGACGTTCTGAACCAAAGTCGCTGTTTTATAGTTCATGCTTTAGAAGCTGCAATTTTGGTAAATCTTTAATTCTTGATAACTGCATTCATCCATAAGTCGTGAAATCCTGTCTATTTTATGGTTTCTTGATTCTTGTTTGCCTTCATACATGTTCAATATAAATTTTATTATTTTATGATGACTGGATAATGGCCGCTTGATTTTCTGATGTTTTCTTCTTTCTGTTTGTGTGTAGTCTTAAGACCATCAATGTATTTCAGTCCTTTTTAAATTCAAATGAAAAATAAAATTGCTATTTAATTTTTTCTTTACATAATCTCCTACGTCAATTGAGGGTTTTACTATGGTTGGTTTCACATATTCGAGTTGTCATGATACTTTTACATGTGTTAGATGATCAAATTGTTTGCCACAACTGTATTAAGATGTTGTAGCTGTATTAGGTACTTGAGTATTATATTATTGAATTGGTTTGTGTGGATTAATGGAGATTCACCGATGATGAAAGTGTTTAGGCAACTAGTATTAGACTGTCAAAGACTTGCCCGTTATCTTGTTAGGAATCAGTAGACTGGTAAAATCTGTTTTATCTTCATGTTTCTGGTTGTAGTTTACCACTAAAGAAATTACTTGTATCCTCGTTAGTTTGATTTCCACAGATGATCTAATGGCTACACTGTCAAGGTATTGCAATTTGCAAATATTAACCGGCGCTATGGGGGGGGATCCAAATATATAAAGTCATATTTGGTTTTTTGTTGATTAAATCTGTGTTACAGAGATAAGACTTGCCGGGCGAAAGTTACACGGAAATGATAAAAGAAAATTACAACTGAACAATATATAAGAACTATAAAACCGTAAATGTTTAGCCGAGTCGAGGAGTCCTCTTTCCGCAAGACGAGATACGCCCCGGTAGTGCTCTCGGATTGGCGTGTCGTCCCCAA
>JAYDZE010470896.1:0-16015 GCA_034509125.1 Monilaria moniliformis
AAGAGTAAGTTGACTATTGTCTTGATCTTCTAAATCTGCATTTGATCTCTTCTGCTTTTTGTTTTCTTGTTCCAACAAGCCCTAGCAAATAATAATGTATTAATTCGAAATTAAAAAAAAAAATTTAAACGGGTTTTCCCGATTACCCGAACCCGAATTTGCACCCCTAGCCATGCCAATCATTTTTAATAGGTGAAGATAGTTTGTTAAAATAAAATAATCTGACATTTAAAATTATATTTACAATTATTAAATCATAAAAATACATTTAATGTAATGTATTTAGCGATTGACCATTCAAATTCACGGCCGGACTTGTCTTAACTTTGAGAACCCCTTGGCCTCCACACTCTCCCCTCCTCCCCGACCCCGAGTGCGCACAACCCCCCCCCCGGCTCCCTTCTACTTCTCTCTCTCTCTCCTCTTTTATTTCCTGTAGATACAAGGAACGGAGAAGAACAAAAAGGAACAAAGCACTCCTCTTCAAAAATGGCTTCCTATCGGTAAACAGCACCACACAACTCGGAACGCTGTTTTCGCATTACTGCCGGAAAATTATGGGTTCATGCGTTTCACTTCAGAAGGACTCACAGTCCGCCACGAAGCTCCGTTTATCAGTCGATTCCAAAAATCACAATCTCATCATACCATTGCCGGTCAAACAGAACTCATTCACGGTCAACGGCCAGGATCATTCCGCCGCCGACTTGGCCGTTAAGTCTCACCGCTCTCTTCCCCGTTCCCGCGGCGATGGTATTTTCGTTTTCAACATCTCCTTTTTCGATGAATTATATTGCAGCAGTTTTGATGATCTTTATTTAGGATGATTTTATTCTTTTTATGTTTAAATTAGTTTGAAAAAGTTGTTCTAAGAATTAAGGCTCATTCATTATAATTTCAACTACCAATAGCTACTGTTTTTGGAGATATAGTTTATGTGTGTGTGTGGTTTCTTGTGCCATGGCAGAGCTTTATTCTAAAACTTTGTCTGATTGTTGTTTTTTGAAAGGTGTTCATCAAATTGAAATTTGTTGATGTTTTTTTTTTAATCGGAAATTTTCAACTGTTACTTTTCTGGGGATTTAGATGTCTAGGTTGACTGGTGACAGGATTTTTTTTTTTTCTTGCAAACTACAGGTCTATAGTTTCCGATGATTTTTTTTTTTATGAAAAGTTTCATATATTTTAATGCTGACATGAATGAATTTAATATAGTTGTTACTATATTAATATTTCTATTATTGGTTTGGTGGTCCAACTGGCTACAGACTCCATAATAATTTTTCTGGGGCTGGAAACTAGGCTGCAACATTTAGGTTTGTTATTCTTGCTAGTACCAATATTAAATTAATGTTTATCAAGATGGTCACAATCATGTTGTTAAATTTTTATTCATAGATAATCTTGTGATTGGTTGTGGTACTAGTTTTGGTGAACAAGAATTATGCAAAAAAAGAAAAGAAATGGGATTGAGAGCTGTCAAAACGAATTGGTCTAAATTTAAATATATCATGAAAGTCTCTTGGTAGGTGAATTGGTTACCAGTTGGGATTGAGGGTGAAGCTTTTTCTTGAAGTTTTGAGATGTGCTTTCCCTTTATTAACAAAAAGCAACCAACAAATTTTTTGTTACATAGCCACCACATCAAGAATAATTGTTGTCTGATAAGGATAAGGCAACTAAAGCTAAGGAACTGCACATTATGTTCTTCGGTAGGGTCTTGCACGTTGTGTCCTTCAGTAGGGTCTAGCCTCTTTTATGGAATTGGTAACATCCAATGCTATGGAAAATATCCCTTCAGGTAACAGAACAATCATCTCACAGCTAATCATGCGGGTTCATTATTAAGGACACGTAAATAATTATCAACTATAAGTTTGTAGTTAGTGAGAGGGTTTAAGTAATTTGATTGTGTTGAAAGATATTCCTTCTAGTAATTGAAGTATTGGCTATAATTGTTATGCAAATCTGCAATGCCGGCCATAGGATCAAGTGATTGTTCTTGATGATTTTCTTTGTTTAAATTGATGTAATGCTACTGTCTCTGATTGTATTTCTTGTTTAGTACTTGAACACGATGACCTCTGTTGAAGAAAAGGAATTTTATGGACTTCTTTAGTGTAGAAAAGTAAAGTTTGTTATAGTTCCTTCACATATACTGATATTTTTTAAAGCTTAAATATTGGAACTGTTGTATGATAGTGTCAGAGGTTATAACATTGAGATTTCAAAGTGTCTTTCCGTATATTTGGTTCATTGCGTTTTTCAGTGTCTTGCATGTCATTCCTCTCTTATGTGATGATTTATTCGCAACGATGAGGCATATCTTGAGATGTTCATTGTGATGTCCCCTTTTTTCGTTCCAAAATTTCAAAGCTATCCTTTTCCCTGGTTCCATAATTCAAAAGATTAATTTTTGCTTAGCTTTATTATAGTTGGTGAATAATATTGGAACTCTAGTCAGATTGGTTAAGCTACCCATCAGAAAATGTAACGGACTTGGACATCTAGCCATTCTGATGCTACTATTAACCTATTTCTGTATATGACGCTGATCGGAGGTGCCCTCAATTTCTTTCAGGTAGCAAAGATGATGCATTCTTCGACTCCCAGCCTTGGTTGGAGTCAGATTGTGAAGATGACTTCTTAAGTGTTAATGGTGGTAAGAGATACATCTCTTGGAGTTTCACATTTTCGTTCCGTTAAACTGACTAATTAGCAAATACTGATTACTGCATGCCTGAGAAACAACAATACATTGCTGGATCTCGATCAAGCAAAGTGTAGATTTATTACAGTTAAATTTTACTACTGTGTAACTTCCATCTGTACAACTCATTCTGTTCTTATTTGGAATTTCTTGAGGAAACTTTGTATGAGCTCGAGCGGTTGAGTTTCATCTCTATTTATGTGTTTTAGCTAAATCATTGCCCCCATTACAATATCTTTATGTCTTGTGTGATAGAAAAGTTATGTGGGAACCTCATTTAGATGAAGTTGATATTCAGGCACATCGGCTAAAATTCTGTGTGAAGGTTTACTAATGATAAGGGGAGTGGGGATAGGTGATCGTTTATGACTATTTGGTTCAAGAACCAAGTGGACTATATCTCATAGGCCATACTTGTTAATACCATGAAGGTGCAATAGGCAAGGATCGTTTTATTTACAGTTAGCGGAATCTGGTTTGGTTAAGGGGAGGTAACGATGTCCAAGTCCATAATGTGTTGATTGACGGGTGTTTTTTTTATAGATCGACATCCTCTTTCATGGCTACATTTGAATAAGTCAGCATACTATAGAAGCAATCGTAGCCCTTGCATCATATGATATCATTACAGAATGCAGTCTTGATGTATTGCAGATTTCACCCCATCTCGTGGAAACACTCCTGTCCACCACAGATTCTCTTCTGGGAATCCAACGGTCAATAAGCCCCCACCAGTGGCTGAACCATCTCCGACGAAGAGGCTCTCGGAGCTCTTCAAAGAGAGCTTACGCCACCAGCAAGGGGGAGACAAGGAGGATGAAGCCAGCGAGGAGAGTGTGGTTGTTGAAAACGGAGAAAGCAGTGAAAGAAGTGGCAATGGAGTGGAGGAGAAGTCGGTACAATGCTGCCTTCCCAGGCTGCGTCCGAGACGAGCGTTCCCGACAGCACAGGTTGAGAAAGTCTAGGCACCATTTACATGTTGAGAATCATATGTTATGAGATACAGTTCACTCACTTATAGGCTTATAGCAATGTGGATGAACAATCAAAGTACATATTCGGCAATCCTAGTAGCTAAATTTTGTGCAAAGCACCATATTAAGCGGGGTGGGTTGTGGTGAAACTAAACCCTTAATACAAAACTAAGATCAAATTTTATTTATTGGATTCAAAAAAGGAAGACCGTGATATCATAAAATCGGACATCATTATAACTTTACCAAAATATTTTTATATGGGTAAAATTGTCCAAAATTATATTAACCGTAGGATAATTAAAGATAGTTGCTAGCGCTATCAACAAATTCAAAAATATAATTAAATATAACATTTGAATTTACATTAAAATAACATTTAATGTACATCAATATAACCTTGAATTTATTTTAGCATAACACAAGTATATTAACTCCATGGTACTAACAAATTCAACAAAATACACTTTAGCATAATATTGAATTTACATCAACATAATATTGAATGTATATCAATATAACATTGAATTTATTTTAGCATAATGCAAGTTTGTTGAGATACTTCCATATTTCATTTTTTTCATGCAAATTTCTTCATATGAATAAATGTAATTAAAATTTCATTAGAATCCTCATAAAATTATATTTAATTTGATATATGGTTTGTGAAAATAATTTAAATTGATAGAATTATATTAAATTTAAAGTTTTGAGATATTTTAGGAGAGAGAAAGTGTGTGCCAACTGTTATTCAAAATGATAGGCGTTGTTACAAATTCGAATATATACTTCAAAATAACATTGAATCTACATCAACATAACGCATATTGAGGATATCACGTAATATCTCACGGGAATTACGTGATTTTTATAACTTTGCATTAATTGACCAAATTACTCTTAGCAGTGTAATGTTAAAATTTTAAGGTTGTCACATGACATTAATTTTAGCCATATAATATTCAAATCATAACACTTATATTTGGCCTTACTCTTCAAACTCAGAATTTCATTCGCCCAAAAAGTGATGATTCAGTTGCAAAATTTGAAAGAAAAAAAAAAAGAAGCAAGCTAGTCTGAATATATATATATATATAATATTACAAAAAGAATTTTTGAATCAGAATTTTATTTCCCTAAGTTTATATTAACACAATAAATAATCTACGAAGGTATATATGTAAGCTTTTAGTAATAAGTAATTTTTTTTTAACTACCACAAGGTTGAGGGACTTGGACTATATTTAACAACCACCCAACCATCCAACCTATTTAATCTATATAATATATCATAATGATTGTGGATTCCGAAAATGGAAACATCCGTTTCACGTCTATTGCACATTTCCGACTCTGGATATCTATTTTTAAATCGAATTAATATGTCAATCAACGAATCAAATGGTTATATAGAAAAGAACAATAACAAAAGCGGCAATATGTCAATCAATGAATCAATCCCGATAATTTGGCATGAAATTTTGATAATATATAATTAATATAATTAATTTATTTTTAATTCTATATTGTTTGTAACTATAAATAGAGGGTGGGAGCGTCGGACAAAATATACCAGGCCTATAAAAAGAGCGGTTGTTTATCCTCATCTATAAGAATGTGAGTTTTCTATACTATTTTCGCGAAAAAGACTAAATAGCCCTCAACCAACTGCTTATAGAACGTGTGAATAAATATATGACTTTCCCTGTTTTATTAAAAAAACCCAACAATCAACTGTAAAAAAGAAAAAACAAAAAGAAGCAGTCCCACAAAATCTTCAAACCCTAAACAAATCGAAAAAGCTTATTCGGTCCCCACAAAACCTCATTATCAAGAGCAACGATTGCTTCCTCTACTCCGACACCACGATCGTCTCCACTCCCATGACAATTTCTTCTTCAAACCTACATTTCCCGACAATATCTTCTCTATTTCTTTCTTAAGCTACTCTGCTACGATACCTAAGCTCGACCTATTATGCTTATGATTTTAGCATTGATGCATGGTTACTTGTTGATGCTTTGATGGAGTGTTAATTAGAAAAAATGTAAAATAGAGATAAAGATGTCAATTAAGAGAAAGAAACAAAGAAGAAAAGAAGAGAAGAAAAAGAAAAAAGAAAGCTAATAGCTCATGGACTTCAGCTGCTGCTTGCTTTCTTCCAGCGATTGCTCGGACGTGGGAGGCTCCAAGTCACCGTAATTATTTGTCGCACTCCCAAACTGAGAATCCTACATCCGCCACTGGATGAGGTTGTTATTATTCATAGTCATAGGCTCCCCATATACTTAAAAGGGAGAATACAAATATGTATTCTGTGTGTAGAGAGTAACCGAAAGTATTATTAACCTAATAACAATAGAAAGTGCTTTTAGTAACAAGATGGCTCATAGGAGTGACGCCGAGAGGTCTACACAAGCCTCTGGTGCAGACTAGTGCACGCACGTCCACAATTAAATTAACTAATTAATAGTTAATTGTTAATCAAATTTATTAATATTAAATAGAGTTTATTAATCTTCGAGTAAAAATTTCATTAATCTTAATTTAAGTTTATACAATCATAATCATGTTTAATAATTGAAAGATCCCTATTGAAGGATGCACGGGAGTGAGGTCCATCATGCAATGGCTTAGTTACAGTAACAAGCTGGCATGACCAAAATATTAGAGTACATGAAATATTTTTTATCGCAATTTTTTTTATAACTAACATTAAATTTCGAAAATTGCATCACGATTTCACTCGAACCTGATATTTTAGGTGTCAAACATTAAACCACTTTACGCTAAGCCGACACAGACGCTATTTTCTTTTTTCTTTTTTCTTTTTCTATCACAATTTTACTGTCAACGTGATGATATAATTTGAAACACCTTAGCTTAATGTAGCATTAAATAGTCCCAATTTGCGCAATGTCCATACACTCCGCATTTCAAAGTTTTCTTCCTAAAATTGGATAATAAAATAATAATATAAAAAAATCTTCCTATGCGAACCCTTGATGAACCTTAGAATTTAATGCGACACATTAGACATTTTCTAGGAAGCATTATAAAGAATTATTTAGGGGTCCACAAACTAAGAGTACTATGAAGTATTTAAGGATATTATTTATGAGTCCTATCATATTTTTTCTATCTGTGTTTCAACGCCCATAATTTGAAAGTACTATGAAATATTTCACTTATCACTATTTATTTTTTTAATCTTATTTCATATAATTTGCAGTTATGTATATTTATATATTTTAATTAAACTCATTTGCTAATAATAAAAAATGAATCTCATTAAAATCAAAAACTTATATTTTTTAAAATTACAAAAAAAACGACAAGTTAAGCAATTTTCAATTCTACCTTGAGACCTTGCAAAAATCGGCAGTGTTTTTATTTTTCTTTCTCGTCCATATTAGACGTGACTCTGCAGAACGTTTTGTAATACAAACTCCACAAAGCATTTTTGTTCAATTTGCTCATTTCTGTCATCATTTGTTTTAATTTTTCCATTGTCGCACTGCTTGTGGTCGGCGCCTTACCCTTTCCCTTGAGTTTATCCGTATTTTCTCCCATCAAATGATTTCTACTCGACTATGCGTCAATGCTCCTACCCGTATCGTCGCTCCAAATGAGGTCGGCCTACCCGCTTGTGAATTGTCGTCGAAGGTGTTCTTTGTTCTCTCTGGTCCGGCCGGTCATCCGCTGCCTGCCCACTTTCGCAGTGACACACATTCTCCTGAGTTTCCGAGTACTTGAAAGGCTTGTTATTCTCTTGCTCATAGATATTCAGTGCCTCTTTCAAAATATCAGTTTCACTAGCGTCGCTTCTCCATTGTGACAACACGTTGTTGTAAAGGCTGCATAATTTTTGGATTTCTGGATTAACACTTTCTAAACGGGCTCAAAGTGGATGAGATATGCGGGTAGGGACACCTCGATAGTGTAGTGTGTTGTACATCTCGACAATTTTGTCCCTAAAAGTTGTTGCCTTTGGGAGTTCGCGATGGCTGGATCTTCAGAGATATCCATGTATACTTCGAACAATTTTTGGTTTTTCGTTTGCAGTGTAGGTAACTCAGACATCGCAGGTGGAAATCTCCACTTCATGGAGAGTTGGATGAGGTCGAGACCTTGGGAAGACGAGGAGAGAGACAAGGAGAAGGGGAGTGTGTCGATTGAGAAGCTATTGCGCCGACGGCTTGAATGACTTGAAAGTTTGGAAAGAAATGAAGATTGTTTGGATCAAAGTTTATATTGTCTGGATTGACTCCTAGTGATATAAGATCATTTCGAAGTTATGTTTTATAGTCCCACATAGTGGAATTCGCAAAAAAAAAAAAAAAGCATTGAAGAAATGAGAGATTTTATAAGAATAAATTGAAGTAGAAGGTGGAGAAGAAGGAGAGTATTGAGGTGTGAAATGAAGTGGGGGATGTGGTATAGTTATAGAAGGGAAAATGATGGAAAATGTGGTATAGTTATAGTTATAGTTATAATGAAAGGCAAGTTCCATGCGATTTTGACTGTGCAAGTGCACACTTTCAGGTTTGCGTAAGGGACCGTTATGCTGAAGAAACGATCGTGGTCACAATCCCACCGCTGACTACTGGAAGCATCCAACTGCTTGACTGTGACAACTTTTTTTTTTTTTTTTTTGGCGGTAAACCTCGTTAAACCATTCTTATTCGAAATTCTGTTATTCTTTGTTTGTGGTTCTTTTTTCGCCCTATGAGGTTCGTTCTTCATGATCTTTACATATACCTGAAACAAATTGCTCGTTGTTTGATGTCGGCACTCAGAAAAATTGGTCTAATTTCCCATTAATATTTAATATTTTTTGCGCATACACGTCGATGGATGAATTGTATGAGGATTATTTCTTATTCCGATTAATGCCTTTGAAAGCCGAATGTGTTTTGGAGTATACGGAAGCATCGACATATACACTTATATTTATGGTTTCTATGATGATTTGGTGTTTATTGTTTAGATGGAAGTTATTATCATGAAATGTATTTAGACTGAGTAATCTATAATGTTTTTTAATGGAAACATGATGGTTGCTAGTTTGCCCCCTGTCTTATTGTCTTCTTCGTTTCATTATTGTGATGTGCATCACATTGTCACGTATACAATTGGTTAGATTATTACTGAAAAACCAGTGGAATTTCGATCTTGAATACTGGACTACACTTCAATGGTTTTCCATTCTGCGTGTGAGGGCAATTAGGTTATCCGAATTTTCAAACCACACCCTTCGCATCACGAGATAGCTTGCCGTACCTCCTCTTGCAGATAGTGTATCTTAGATTTTCCATGTTTTAACATAGATACGTAGACAGATCTTAGGTCAAACACGGGCCTGCATGTCAAGGGAACATGCTTACCAAACAATCGAATAATGATGGATAAATTAACATAGCATGGGACAACCCATGAACCAAATAACCCCTAAGTATATACAATATGCAGAGTTATGTTTTGTTAGGATGATTTAGTTGGTAAAATAGATCACAATAAAGTTAGAAATATTGTGCACCTAAACATCAGGATCATAAGATGTTTGACAATTAAATTTATAAAACGAAATTAACCTCAAAAAAATAAAAAGAACAAGTTTCAAAGCCTGAAATAGAATGGGCTGGGCCACATTCTCTAATTTACGTGCGCATGGCCATTTCTTGAAAAAATATATAAAAAGCAGCTTTGCTATACGTGGCATTAAGTGGCATTAAGTATCATCGTATAGTTTCATATGATGTTATATTTCTCAATGGTACCATATACAATTATATAATTGTACCATATACAATTATATAATTTCAACTGATCTTAAGTAATTTCATACTCTTTCACATATTATCAATATCTTTCAGTAATATCACTTTTCTTAATCTTATAATATAATATCGTATTATTCGCTATGATACTTTATAGGTTCACATAGCTGGCATAGAACAAATAAATATAGTCCACGTCAGGCGCACATAGCCCACATAGGCCACAATCATATAATATTAATATTCACATCAACAGTCAGATCCAAATCAAAGCATCATACATTTTATCAGAAGCTGAACAAATAAGTGATAGTATATGATTCCATGATTCTCATAAGATATTTAATTTATATCATAGGACACACATTAGTACATATGTTAGTGCATAAATTATCATGTATAGCCCCAAAATGTACAGAGTGTCAGACATGGATACACGGACCAGATCGGATACTAATACAGATGCATTTATTGTCCATGTGAGGTCACCGCACAGACCACCCATTTAGGGTGCAAACGGATAACCATAGGGTTTAGATCATACCACCACAAATGGTCCATATCAGACAAATGAGATAGAGGACCCATCAGGTAAATAGACAATCCTCACTTCGGTTATCTAGAAGACGACTGATTAACGGATAATACAATATTGTGTCCTATTACATATGCCAACTATACCCAATGAACACACTCAAGCACGGGGCATATTCATTCCCTTTACTTTATTATATTCATTTTCAGTACTTGATTCATGTCATTCCATATTTCATATCAACAGATAATATATCAAATATCACAAAATCATATAACTCATGTAATTTATTTGCATTATTTCATAATATTATTCTATTAACAATTTAATGTCATCTTAGTATATATTTCTTCTCTGGTTAGAACATATTACATATAAATAATCATATAATCTTTTTTTATCAAACTTATCTCCTACTCTCCAAAGTTCAATGATGGTAGTATATACATATATATCATACATTCCATATATTTAGTAAAGCGCACATATTTAGAAATCTAAACAATAATCTACATAAATAGTCACATTATTTCAACAAATTATTCAATTATTATTCATTATCTAAATTAAGAGAATTAACTTATAGAGTGAGAATACGCTATGTGTTCGGTGATTATTTCCAAACCTTTTCAATTCGCTATACCTTTTTCATTCCGATCATTTTCCTTCATTTTTGGCTATCGTCGAAGACCCTTTCGCTTTATGTACTAATCATACGCAAACTCATATAATCAAATATGACCAATGTCTAGTTATTTCTATACTATATCCTTATTTCCTATAGTTCTTTGGTGTTTCCAATCTTAATCTTCTGGGTGTCACTCGATAACTCTTTTTATGCCTCATTATAATCATTGCTATACATTAATATATTAAGCCAAAGTATCTAATATTTTTACATATATTAAAAACTATTACTATTCATGTGTTACTATTCACAACTTCTTTTACTCAATGTAATAAATTCATTAAAAATATGAAACGATTATAAACAATTCCTAAAACAACTAACACTTTCCAAATATCATTATTTACACCATATATTAATTTCATTTGCATTTAATATCATTAGGTTATTCAAATAAAATGAACTAACTTTTTGTTAGTATTCACGCCACTATTCGCAAAAGGTATTTTCAATTGAAATAAATGCATTAGAATGCTAATCTTCTTTAGAAAATTCTCATTAATTCACACTAACATTTATACATATTCTAAATCATATTTCCATTGCTGAATCATATATGTAAATTCATTAATCTTCAAAACTTGATATCCCCTTTATCTTTAATATTTTATCAAATATCAACTAATCTCTAATTGTTACCAATTAACCTCATTATCATACATATATAATATCATAGTTAACATTCAAAGCATCAACATTCCTTAAACACTATCTCCTTGAGCACTTATACTATTCATGGAACCCACCTACATTACTCACATTATCTTTTTATTATTTTTTCTTAATTATATTTCAAATTAAAATGATTTGTGAATATAGGAAAAATAATAATTTCCAATAGTTGAATAATTAAAATAATCCAAGTAGTTGAATAATTAAAATAAACCATTAATTACATTATTAGATTACTACATAAGACTATAAGAGAATATTTGAATACACAAAGCATAGGTGGTAGAAAATAACTTATAAGAACCTCCCTAAATGTGCTCAAATATATCCATTATCGAATACACAAGGCAAATGAGGTGGGAAAAAAACTTATAAAAGTCTCATAAGTTTTACTTAAGTATATCCCACATGGGCCAGACTTTAAGTATGCGTTATTGTAAAATTTTAGTAGTAGTCTTTTTTTTAGAAAATCAATTTTATAAATAAAAATTTGATTTTTTAAATCCGATTATTGGATAATTAATTATAAAAAAATAGGGCGCCATGTGGCCCCCATTGATTGGCGTGGCGGAACGTGCTTGAGCGCAACAACCCGCAACGACGTGCTCAAGGATTTGAGCACACATGCTTAAAGCACGCCCCTGCACATGCCCTCATACACTTTGCTTAGAAATTACACTATCTTTTCTATATAAACTAATAACTCAGACAAATTATCAAAATTTCTAGAATATACTAAATTATCACCATAAATTCCAATAAAATCATGACATGTTCCAAATCTAGCCTAGACTACATATTCATAATTAAATTGATCAAATAAAATTCATATTCATTAACAGGGTCGAATAAAATAGACCAGAAATTATAACTCAGTTGGTTTCTTGTTTTGTAAATAACACAACCGATATTCGAGTTATGTGGAGCGGCCGTTCCACACAACTACTTTCTCAGTCCACGGGAAACTCTTCCCCGCTCTTTAGGGTATACGCTAACTCTCGAAACAAAATTAACACTTTTGAAGGATAAAAGAGAAATGATTGACAGTCTGATGGTCAACAAGATAGAGCTAAACAACTGAAATAATTTACATATTTGGTGTAGTCATCAATAAAATTGATGTAATACACATTCTTATCTCGAGTTTGAGTAGATATTAAACCACATATATCAGAACAAATGATCTCTAGTACTACATTGGCCCTATGCCCCTTGAACTTAAAAGAACTCTTGCTCATCTTACCCTCCAAGCAAGGATTCGCAAGTTTCAAATGTCTCCACATGTAGACTCACAAGTGGACCTTGATCCACCAATCCCTGAATCTTCCTAAGATTGGCATGTCCAAACCTTAGTTGCCATAAGTACGTATCATTCGTCGTATCACTAGGAGATTTCCTCTTTCTAGAGGTAGTTGACAAGTTATTTAATTTAATTTGGTGTTGCAAGAATTGTGCATTCCTTATAGTATACAAATTATTTTCCATTGTGCCAGAGCATATATTAAATCGTTTTCCTGATAATGCAAGCATCATCAAAAGAAATCGAATATACATCTGAAAGAAGTTTAGACACTGAAATTAAATATCTTCTAAAAGATGGAACAAGCAAAACATCATTAAATACTAAAATTTTGTCTACACCAAAACGTAGACACATAACTCTCATTGCAATGGCTACTACAACAGTAGCATCACTCAAACTTATAGTAACCTCCCCTTCTCGTAGTATTTTTGTTTCCTGAAACCCTAAGGGATCGAAACAAATATGATTAGTGGCTCATGTATCGACATCCCACAAATGAGTAGAAATGACTGCTAAGCATAACTTGACTACGTATGTTTGAGACATATCTTCTAGCCAAATATAAAATTCGAGAGTTTTGCCAACAATAAAGGAGTAGAACAAAACGACATATCGAACAGGCTGAGAAGGACATAAAACCACACATTCCTCCAACACATTGTCAAATAAACACGCTTAACACAATTTAATTGCAAAAACCATGACATAATTAAATGCATTATGAAACAGTTATACTAGAACACATCAAGTCACTAGGGTGATTGATACCAATCCTAGCAAACATAGGTCTTCCGGTCTCACAACTTAACAAATCGACAAGAGACTACTAGGATAGCATGACTGTCAAGTCATGCCTAGGCTATACCATAAATTTCATATCAAGAATTTATTTTTGTTATAGTACTCCTTGTAAGGGAGGTCGCACCGCCACAAATAAATTTTACAACTATGATCTGAACATTAATCAATGTGAGCTTGTAATTCCTCAAAGATCAAGCCCAATAAGGTCGTCGGGAACCACGAGAAAATTACTTCACAAATAAACCAATTTATTGAGACCGTATATAATCCCATATTTGATTTCTGAATAAATAACTATAATTATAATTATTGCTTATGTCATTTTTTGAGAAAATTTTGTACATAATTATCACATAATCAGATATGGCAGAACAAATAGGATAAATTATAACGCATTACATGGCTAAACATTATCTAAGAGGATAATTATCGAAAAACTAACTATATCTAAACAAATCTAAACAAATGTGATTTGATTTAGATAAATCTAGCTAATCTTATCCAAACATATCAAATCTAAATAAATTATATTTAATAGGATTTGTTATATTTAGAATAGGATAAAACAATCATATCCACAAACCAACTCTTCACGTGTCGTCGCCGCTTCATTACTGTCGTTGTGTCGTCCACTATTGGAAGAGCCTTTGTCGCCGCCATGAAGATTGTCATTCGTCATCGGTTACTATTGGCTGAGTGCCGTCGAAAGTCGCTAGGCAGTGCAGCCCAGCCCAGTCCCACTCGGTCTCGCACGCATGGGTTGTTGTGTGCTGAGAGCTGTTGGCACTAACGTCGAGCCTCATCACCCGTCGCCCTGCCGAAGGACATCGTCGAGGCACTAGCCTCATCGCCCTTTGCACACACCAGCCATCGGGTTCCGGGGTGGTTGGCCGAGCACTACTGGTGCCTCGGCATCTAGTCTAGCTTCCTTTAACACACGTACGCTCCCGCATGAAGGATTGGCTTTCGGCCGCCTACATTCCTCTTGCTCGCATGCCCGTCGCCCCGTTGCCATGATCTCCTCGACCCAGGCTTCCAACAGACGTCGCCATCATCGGCTCGCACAATTGTCAAGTCCTGAGGGCTGCTGGGCGCAAGGGCCTAACCTCCACCTATCTCCCATGTCGCGTTCGCTGTGGGACTCCACTGAGGGCTACTGGGCGCCGCACACCCAGCCCCCAACACCCCTCATGTGCCTCACCAGCTACTACCTATACTCTTGTCACCTTGGGGCGCTGAGGCATCCTAACTGCATGCTGGCAAGGGCTTCACCCCAGGCCTCGCCCATGACGTTCGCCCCTTGGTGCCATGTACGCGCCTCTATTGTCGCTATCTTACAAGTGCCCAGGCGTTGTCGGCTGACAAGTCCCAAGGACAGCCTACGCCAATGTGCGTTACCTCGCCCCTGCCCATCAGCACCTAGCACGCGCCCGTCCGTGCTTCTCATATGTTCCCGGCCCGCAGTGCCTGCGTGTCATGCGTTATGCCCCTCGGGCTTCTACCTGCTCACACACGGACCCGTCACCCGTTCTCTGGCTAGTAGGCTGCCATGAGGAGCTCCACAACTCATCGTCCAGCGATATGGCATTGCCCGACATAATGGAATTAAAATGTATTCAAACCATCGTGGGTTTACAATACATGCCATAAACGAGGCAAAACCAACATAATGGAATTAAAATGTATTCAAACCAAAAATACCAGATAACTTGTAAAAAATAAATCTACAGTCCTATATTAGATTTAAAACAAGCAACAAGATTATTAAAAGAAAAACTAAATCTAAAGATCAGAGCCTATTATTTGGCTCTAATGCCGATTGCTCAGATTCATAGAAGAATTCTCAATTGTCTAAGATCTATTCAGATTTAATTCATAAAATCAAATCAAGTCTATTTAAAATGCATTTACACCGGCAGGAGAATGCAAATAACAGATTCATAGGCATGCTCATATAGTTCAGAAGTTTACCTTCTTTTGCAAATTTTTCTTGCTAATTAGTGTAGTAAATTGCCTGCAATTCCAACGACTCCTCCATAACAATTCAACTTTCGAATCTTCTGGCCTATTCTATCCTATATCTTGAATATTGTGTGGGCAATAATCCTCCAAGCTTAATACTAAGGTGTGGAACAAAAATCACACAAAACAGTACAGAGGGAGAGGGCACGACTTTCTTGTGTGTATATATATATGTGTGATTTGTGTCCAACACCCCTTATTTATAGGGATGGTGAGCTAGGTCAGAGATTCCAATGAGTATTAGGATTGAGCCTCCTAATGGGCTTACTTCTTTAAGTTGAGCCCAACTTAAATTAAGTCCATTAATGTTAATTAATTTCACTATAGAATTAATATTGCACTGCCTGATCCTGATCCACATTACGAATATGTCTCATTTTTCATTTATTTATTTTTCACGCTTTAAGATTTCCAATATCCATTAATTAATTTAAAATTATTGATAACTTTAATTAATGGGATAATTGCCATTTAAATCATAACTTTTCGTTGACTTCTGGTCAATCCCATAACTTTTGAAACTGGAACAT
>JAYDZE010471007.1:0-16014 GCA_034509125.1 Monilaria moniliformis
GCATCTATCTCTCTCTCTCTCTCTATATATATATATATATATATATATATATATTTGTGTGTGTGTGTGTGTGTGTGTGTGTGTGTGTGTGTGTGTGTTTGTGTATTCAAATTAGGACCTTTTTTGATGCAGAACTAAGACCATTTTTTAGTCGTCGGATTTAGAGATCTAACGGCTTGTCATTGTGCCACATGGTACATTTAGGTAATTCATCAATTAATTGGTTATGGTAAGTTACAGATTTTATGGAAATTGATTATGCTGCTCTAACGTGGGCTATTTTCCAATTTTATTTTTTCGCAATTTGCGTTATAATGGTATATATTCATTGTTATGATGATTTAAATTCAATGTTATGTTCAAGTATATTTTGAAATTTGTAATGGTCCATTTTATTTGCAATGACAGTTGATACACACTTTCTCTCTTCTAAATATCTCAAAACTTTAAATTCCATATAACTCTCTTGATTTAAATTATTTTTTTACAAACCGTATATCAAATTTAAAGTAATTTTATGAGGATTCTAAAAAATCATAATTGCACATGTTCACATGAAAAAGTTTGTATGAAAAAATGGAATATATAAGTATCTCGGCGAACTTGCATTATAATGACGTTAATTCATTGTTATGTTGATATACATTCTATGTTATGATAATAAAAATTCAATGTTATAATGATATACTTCAATATTACATTTTTACGAACTTGCGTTATAAATTTGAGTGGAGATATGTTGCATTTATTATTCCATGTTTTTAGGCAACTACCATATTTAAAAACGTGGAAGATATTATATATGATATTTTTAACCTTTTGATGATTTATATATTCAATTGTAAGGATACACGTTTAGTTTAAATCATAACCATCCATTTTTAAATCTAATTATATATATATATATATATATATATATTTGCTACAATATTTCATCCGACCAGTGGTCGGAACGATCCCACCAGTAGAACCATGAACCGGTAGCTTCGCCGGTTTGCTTACTAATTCGGTTTTTAAAATATTGGTTCTGATCTTTTAAACTTCAGATAAGATGATGCTCAAAAGTCAGTTTTAATCTTACAAGCTTGAGATGAGATGTTGAGAAGTGAATTTTGATATTTCAAATTTAAGATGATATGATACTTATAAATCAGTTACGGTCTTTAATCTTCAGATAATGTGATGCTCAAAAGTCCAACGTTCAAAAGTCAGATATATGATCTTTCGAGCTCCAGATGCGGTGATGCGATGATCAGATAACAAATGTGGCCTTAAATCAATTCTTATCCATCAATATTAAAAAAAAAAAAAAACAAATGTGGCACATCAATCATCCATCATATCATACGTCAAAATGACATATTTTTTTCTTATTTTTAAAATTTTTCAATTTCACCTCGATTTTTTATGACACTGTGTAAAAAAACTTACCTAAAAAATATTTCAATTCTCCAAACAAAAGTTAATATTTAATTAGTGAAATTGTACCACAAATTTAAGTTAATTAAATTATATTTTTAAAAAAATACTTTATATAAAGATTGGTCCATATGCGATGATCATAAAAGACAATGTAAAGTGGTTTTAATCGTATCATAAAATAATTATAATCACGTCATAAAGTGATAGATTAAACTGAAGATAACATGGATTGAGAGGGATTGTTAGGGATTGAGAGGGATCATAAAACAAATAGATATTAGGGATTGTTAGGGAATAAGTTTGGATGATACGCGGCAACAAATCACACGTAGCCATCTGAAGATTGCATATAGTGGTGCACCAATAATCCGCACGCTTAGATTTTGTGATTTTCATCCATTGTGCTTTATGATAGTCTTTTTTATCCCTCCCTCCCTATTAGCTAACAATTATAAATGGGGTCGAATTCTATTGTAAATCAATTATAATTTTTCATCCCATAATTTCTTCATCTCAGGCATCTCCATTTAATAACTCTACATTCAACTAATGTGAAATTATTATGATTAATGACACGAAATTGTTTTGACAAATGACTTTTCAGGTGCGCAAAGAGATATTTACTTTACTTGTATGATACCTTGGAAATGCATACTCAATATTTTTAACATGGAGAAAAGACTCCACCTACTGTAGAAAATACTAGTTAATAACTTGCGTGTGTAATTGGAGTTTTTGTCAGCTGCAGAAAATATTAGTACACATCTTTAAAAAACATTTTCACGTAATTCACATAATAAAACCAATATTTACATAGAATTCGAGCATTCCAGATCATAAATAAATTACCTATTAAAAATATATATATATATATTCTTAACATTACAAAATATATAATATAAGATGACATTTATATATATATATATATATATATGGTGAAACCAATACTCTTCAATGCATAATTAAGACCAAATGTAATTAAAAATGGTTCAGATTTGAACGCAAATATATATATATATATTCTTTTTTTTTTGAAAGGCAAATATATATATATATTCTAGAGACACATACATAATTCAAACTTAATTTAAATGCAAAAATGTCACAAATTGACGTGGGTATGTTTTACGCACATGCCCGTTATATTATTAATTTCACACATATTAGGGTATGCGTTTATTAAGAAAACATTTAATGTGAATATCTAATACTAAAATATAAGAAACGCCAATCGAAATACAAATATGCCACGCAGACCGAGCTTACGCGCCAAATATCGAATAGTGCTCTCTTTTTTGGAGCCAAATTCATTTCCCTTTTCTTTTTTTACACTCTTGATGAAAATAGGAACTTTGATTTATTCATATTAGAAAAATTGGAAACTCCACCAAAAATTCACACAGTTGAATTAAAAATTGAGTAATAGCAGCTCGAACTTGGAACTCGAAGGTTTTCCTTCAAACACTTTTTTCACCGTCTCGTCAATACGCAGCGTGTAATGTAATTGGTCTCCATTTTATGGGTAATCTGCAGTAAGGTAGTCAAATTGTAGTGGAATTTTTGGTTAATTTCCATTTATATTGGATTTCTTTTTGGAAAACCCTTGATATTTTGATTTGGGATTTTTTTTTTCTCCAGTTCCCCTATCATTTGGTCGGAGAAGTGAAGGAATTAGCTGCTAATTTTCTGGGTTTGTTTCAAAGTTAAAACATTGCTCACTGCATGCGGCCATGGCGGAAGTTGAGCTGATAAATGGCGGCCTAGGTGAGAGGAAGAGGCCGCCGAAGAGAAGAAGGTTGGAGCCCTGCCCTCCAAGCCCAGAAGAAAAGCAAGCGAAAATTGTTGGGTTTCGTAGTGAAATTGATAGTCTAGTAAAATATTGTAAGAATTTGGTGTGCGAAAACAAAGGGGTATTGCTGGAAAATTTGGAGAACTTTGGGAATTCCTCTGTCTCTGTGAATGGTGTGATTGCATGTTTAATGGAGGAGAGTGGTCTTCCTTTGTCGAAGCTCGTTGATGAGATTTTTGAGAAAGTGAGGAATAGAAAAGGGAATGGGGGTGGTTTGAGTAAGGCCGGTGTGAGGAGTGCCGTGCTTATAATTGGGCAGAGATCGTGCTATGGTGTGGTTGGTGCCGATGCTGATGTTTTGGAGGACGAGGCTGAGTGTGCTCTTTGGTATTGGGAGGTATAAATTTTAGTAAATTAGTTGCGATGCATTTTATGATAACTTCTTTATCTGTGTTGTATTGTTTTGGCTTGTTAATCCGCATTTCGTGGTTGTAGATTTGGTAGCAAATTGTATTGTCTTGGCTTCTTAACCGTATTTCATGGTTGTAAATTGCGCCAATTGTTTGATGGATTACATTGTATGTGTTCATTTTCAGTTATGTTTTTCCTTTAGCACTTGAATGCTGGATTTTGGTAGATTATTGACTTGGTAATAAGACAGTTCGTTTGATGAGTTATTATTTATATAGAAAAAGGAAGTAATGGTTGGTATCTTTCTGATGGACCGAAGGTTTTCCTATCTGTTTGAGTTCTTCCTTTAGTAGAAGGATTAGTTAACTGAGGTGTGTTTTGATATTTTTCTCAATCAGTTCACTTAACCTCACTGTGTCGTCTTGATTACAGACAAGGGATCTGAAATTGTTGCCCAGAGCAGTGCGTATATCTTTGAAAGTTCACCGGACATGTCGGAGAAAGATCCAAGAGAGGATTAGTGCTGTTTTGGGTAAGTTATAATTCAATTCCTTAGCAGTCCTTCACAAAATCCAATGTTTTACTGTCATATTGAATGTAACCGGCCCCGTTGAACAGCAATTTATGTATAACTATTAACTAGAGACAGAGCAATGATAATCGATAATTTTGTATGTCTCAGCAATGATAGATGGTCTTGAAATGTCTGAAAACTCTCCCAACTGCCAACATGATTTGATGAAAGCTTCAGAAAAGCTCAGCAAAGTTCCAAATGAGGCAGATATCCGGCTGCTAATGAAGAACACATCTCATAAAAATGGCGCTGAAATGTATGTTTCACATCTTAGATTCTCAGCAAGATAAATTTAATGATTGCTAAATCCGTGTTTTATGGTGAAGAGCTGATAAGGAAACCAAGAGAGGAGAACAATCGTTAATCAAGCAAATGGAGAAAAACAAAAGAGATAAGGAGAGATTAAGGAAAAAGATTGAACGGGAACGTCAAAAGGAAATGTTGCAAAGTGTATGTCTCCTTTCAACCTCGGATGGGCTTTTCAACATTTTTCTGTAGTGCAATTTGATTATGTTAAAACTTTATTTAGACTGTAATGAACGAACCAACGTATTGGATCTTTTCCATAGATATTCTCAAAATGCTAAGGCCGGTGGTGTTTCTTTGTTTTTTCCTAATCGATTTATGTTTCTTATGTATTTGTTTGATGATATTCTTGACATCCTTGCAGGAAAGAGAGCTGAGGCGATTGCACGAGGAGGCACAGAAAGAGGAGAGGCGACACGAGAGAGAAGAAATTGAAAAACAAAAACAGCTGAAAAGGCAGCAAGAAGAAGCACAGAGAGAGCAACGACGAAGGGAGAAGGAAGAAGCTGAATCGAGAAAACAACTACTTCTCCAGAAACAAGCATCATTGATGAAGCGCTTCCTAAAACAGAAAAAAGCTAGTTCGCCTTCAAAAAACGACAGTTCACCGAACAAAGCAACCACATCTGGATCATCTTGTGACACGGTTGAAAGAAATTCGAAATCAGTAACATTAGCAATGGATGCCGTGTTGGCCCACAATAAAGGGATTGTGGTGGAAGATATATGGAAGTGCGTCTCCTTCACCCTTCTCCCATTTTGTGCTGGCAGTTTATCGAACCTCTTGATGTTTCAAGTGTGAGATTTCTTTTATGTTACTCTTTTCAGATCACACTTAAATGTTTGGCGCTCCAATCGTTGTTCAATACGTTCAAAAGGAAAAAGGCATTGGGGCACACGTCAGAAGCCTAAGACCGAGCTAGTCAAGGAACTCAAGCTTGCCACTTGTAAAGAACGGACTTGTCACGACGACTTGAACATAGAGAAGCTTGTGCTTGGTTTGGATGACACCAATAATTGTCTCCGTCCCTGTAGTACGAAGCGAGTTCCAGTGAAGCTGTTGCAGTTTGATAAGAGCAATAGGCCTGCATTTTATGGTGTTTGGCCCGGGAAGAGGTGAGCCCTATAACTAGGTTTTGGCTTTTCGTGTTCTGTCGATATTACTGGAAGAATATTTTGTTGTGCATGTGGAAGAAATACTGTCTATGGCTTGCCTATTAACTGTAAAACTTGGAAGATGCTACATGTTATCATATGCTGATCACAATACTTTTCAATTTGTTATTTTAGCAAATCTACAGTGGGAGTCCTGCATAGCTATGCCTCGTTTCATATTTGATCTTTCTTAGTTTTGTTAAGGAACTTAGCAGTGTTTTCCAGCCTAGGTCGTGATCTCGGTGAGTATTAACAAAAGTAAAATCGAAGTGTTTCTTCCACAGCAGTAGAAAAATATTCGTTTACAAGTTTGTATGCATTGATGTAGCACGTCTGGTAAAAATTGTATCACCGTTCTGATGATATCGTCTTCTCTACTTTTTCAGTCAAGTTGTTGGTGCACGTCACCCTTTTGTAAAGGACTTGGACATAAACTATGATATTGATAGCGACGAGGATTGGGCAGAGGTATGCTAGCACTTTTATACTTGTGGTTAATCCCCCGATGGCAGTTGAAACTAAAAAACTGGCTATGCAGGACGAACCCGGTGAAAGCCTTTCAGACTGTGATAAGGACGATGAAGACGGAAGTATGGAAGAACCTATAAAGGATGACGAAGATGACGAGGTTGAAGATGGATTCTATGTTCCTGATGGATACCTCTCTGCGGACGAGGTATTTAACTATTTTTATTGCTCAATGGACTTCAAATGTCACTCTGTTCTCGTGTATTGTGGGAATTGTTCGTGAGCTTAGGACATTGACCGATTGAGCTAGCGTCTCCGTGTTCTTGGAGATATATATTTGTTTCTTAAAAGTTTACTCTGTTTTGGGGCAGGGAGTGAAGTCTGATGAAATGGACAGTCACGACCTCGATTCAGAAGTTCAGAATCGACCGATTTCTGAACACCAACCGCAGAATGATGAGTTCTGTATCTTGCTTCGGCAACAGAAATATCTCAATAATTTGACAGAACACGCGCTTAAAAAGAACCAGCCATTGATAATCTCGAATCTCACGCATGAAAATACTTTAATTTCATCAGCTGAGGAGCCTGCCGGTACGTCGAAGATTGAAAGGATGGCTCTGCAAGCTCTTACTATTCGCCCTTTCCCTGGCTTCCAAAACACCGATATTTCAGCTCCTAGTGATGTGGTAGATGAGGATCAAGAGAGTTCACCTAACAAGTCGAGAACAACACAGCTTTCAGCTGCTGCAGCTATTCTGGACTCAGACTTGCCGCAGATTGTAAGTGATTAGTATGTGGAGCAGTTAAAACGATCTGACATTATTTTCCTTATCTAACATTTTTCCTCGACCAAACGTTACAGATATCTGTTGTTCAGTCGTATCCACATGGCATCAAACAAATAGTGAAGTCACTGCAAAATAAGTTTCCTGCCGTTCCAAAATCCCAGTTAAGGAACAAAGTGTTAGAAATCTCTGAGTTCTCTATCAATCGCCGGCAGGTATCCACGTTGAGCTTCGTACATATATTTCTATTAGCTCTTCACATGTAAATTTCTGATTGCACTGTTAATTAAATCTAAGTCACATTTTATTTTTTCCATTTATACATATATTAATGGTATTTAGGCTAAGTTCTAAATTTTAATGCTTAGTTTCAGGTTAAGAAAGAAATTCTGAGAAACCATGGCTTCTCTATATCACCAGGTATCGAGAAATCCTGAGCTTACCTCCGAATTCTTGCAGTTCCAATGGTAGCAGTTTCAATTCTTTATCGTGCATTTACAGAGGGTCCCAAGAAAACAAAGAGCATCGCAACATTCTTGAAAAAAGCGGTGCCTCCCTCCGCCTGGGACGATCACAAACTTGAGCGAAACATCCCCACAACTTTACCAGAAACTCGCAGCCAAAGTTGAATCACAGCACGTCTGCTCATGCGAAAATCAGTAACCACTATGGTCGCACTTTGTTTTGACTTAATCGCGTATGTAAGTAGCATCTCTCACCTAACCAGTGTTAGCTTTGCCAAAAACCCTGCTGAAAATCAGACATAAGCAGGCGATGGTGCTTTTGTTTTTTATGCTGGCACATATAGTAGACATGGTTGGTCGATGTATATATAGGTTTCGAGTATTTTTGTTGAAATTTTGAGACGAAGCGATATGCTTTTGCATCTAGCTTTACATGTGTGCGCGTACGCAGATATAGATGGAGTCTTGGGTCAAGATTTGTTAGATGGGTTTCGATTTGGCCCATAACTACCAAACACTGTCCAAATTACAAATATGTTGTATATGGGCTTGGGTCCAAATATTTGAGACAAATCTTGACTCATCAGATCGTCTTATACGAATCTTTGTGATATAATATATGTAGCGAATCTTTGTGATATATATGTAGCATTCGCGCGAATATAGGTTATTTGTTGTGGGTATGCAACAAGTTACATAATTTGACGGATTATTGATTTGTTATGGCCATTAAGTGGGAAATAGGCACTATAACTTTGTACTATATTATTCTTTGTTTCTTTAATTTTGCATAGATCCCTAATAGCCGAAGCCTAAGCTTCTACGTGCTCTTTGGTAGCCTCCTCATTGGTATTGGATCTGCAATTTGCGACACAAAAGTTCATTTAAAACTGTGATCAAAATATAGCACAATCACAAGGATAGTTTCATAGGCTCGTGCATCATTTAAATTCAACACTTGATATAGTGCTCTTATCAGAATATGGCTATTTCAAGGATGCATAATGCATAAGAAAATTAACATAGATAGAAAAATCATACCCATTTAGTGGAATTGTGCACTCTTCATCCTTCAAAGATGGCAACACCCTTCAATTCCTTAGTAACCAAATTATAAACTAGCAACTCACATAGGTTATCACTATCACTAGCCTTTCCTTGAAGAAACAACAGATTATCTACAAACCCCAACGGTTTCTCGGCATCATGAAACATGCTTTCCCACGACCCATTCGCAGCTTCAACATCTCAAGATTCTTAGAAGCTCCTAGTGCCAATTTGGATCCCCCTTCTGCCTGGCCTCTCCCAAAGGCAATGGCACTGGGTGGTAAAGGGTAAGAAGAGAAGATCTTAGTACAGAAATCGAATGACAAAACACCATATCCACTATCAGAAAAGCATGCTACCCAATAATAAGTCCCATTAACATAGGCACATGTCAATTTTCGATTTTTGATTATTCAAAACTAAAATATATAGTCGATTTTTAGATTTTTCGGACAAAAATGCTCCTAGTGAATACGAGCAGATCTTTTTAGCGTGCCATAAATATCTTATTGGTGGTCATTTCTCTCTCTCTCTCTCTCTCCCTCTCTCTAATTCTCTAACTCCCTGTCTGTAACCAAATCGCCGCTCTATCAAATGCTGACAATGGTTTCTGAAGAACCGTCTATAAACTCTAACACTTTCAAAAATGCAGTATAGAGTACGTCGACACTGCCACCTACAAACCCAAACTCTTCCGAACCAATTACAGAATGCAGCCCGTCAACGGTGTTGCAACTTGCAAACTCAAACACTGATTTATTTTCGTTAATTTATTTATATTGTCAAGATCGGTGACATCAACAAGCGAATTATTTTTTAAATGGTTGAAGATCATTTCAGTGTTTAATTTTTTTTGTTTGCGGTTGTTTTTTGTGTTGAATTTTTATTTTTTACGTCGCAGGCTAGGGGGGTAGGGTGGCAGGGGGTAGGCTGACAAAGTTGGCTAAAACCGTCGGTTTCTGCTGCAAAACCGGTGGTTTTGTCAGAAAACCGACGGTTTTTGATTTTTTTTGTAATTTCTAATTCAAATTCCCGCTCATTTTTATCTATAAATACCCCCTCATCATCCTCATTTCAACTTACACCTCTTGTATTAACAAAAATTCTCTATTCTCTACCTCCAATTTCTCTCATCTCTACCTTCTATTTCTCTCTACTTATGCAAATTGTGCTTACTTTCACAACTATTACTTGTTTACTTATCATTTATATCCACACATTTATACGAATTACACTATTATATACACACATCAATAACAAATTATCAATTTTTCTCTATTTGTACAAATTGTGCTCATTTACTTACTTGTTTGATTAGTTGCTATCAATTATATTCATTCACACCAAAACATACCATGCATACCAAAACATGATATGAAATCCGCCAATTCATTCCATGGATACCAATTTCTGCATGTGCACGACATCAACACGATGCAAGTCGGTTTAGTATGTATGGTATTCTTTATGGCCAATTCATACCATGTATCTCAAAAAATATGTTTTTATTTTTATTTTCTTTTTTTATTAACTTAGTTGTTTTTCTTTTCAATTGGCAAAACACAGAAAAAATAGTATAAAATTTGATAGCAATATAACTAAAAAAACAAGATAAAAAAGAAATTTGGTATGCATGATACGAAGTAGCCATAATTTCATACCATGCATACAAATCCTTTGCGCGCACAATTAGTTTGCGTGTTAGGAAGATAGTTGATTTTATACCATGCGTGGCAACCATGTGAACACAGTTTTTGGTATGCATAATATTAATTGACCAATTTCATACCATGCATACCAAATATTGTGCTCGACCATCCTCGACACTAGGTGCATGTTTGGTATGTAATGTATGAAATATGCTAATTCATTCCACGGATACCAACTTTTGAGTGCGCATGACATCGGCTCAACACGGTTGGGTTTGGTCTGCATGGTATTCTTTATGCCCAATTTATACCATGTATACAAAAAAGTCTATTTTTTTTACATTTTCTTTTATATAGAAAGTGACATCAAAGTAAAAGAGCATGGGATAGTACGTGGAGCGCAATCGTCAAGCAGCGAAGATGACGCACTCTTGTTGCTAACCTTAAACCCCCGACCATAAATCCCACGATTTGCACCTACTTGCACACGATCTCTACCTCTTCAGTATTACAAAAATCCAAGTTCTTCCCTCTGCAAATCCTAAAAAATCCTAACACTTTATTTGAAACCATAGAAGCCACAAGGTTATCTCATGAGCCTATCGTCTCCCTCACATGAACCAATCACAAAAATATCCAAGAAATGTCCAACCTATTCCAAAATGTAAGACTTCGGAAGTTGATATCTCTCAAGTCCTTGGTCATTTTGTATAAATAAGTAGAGATGTTTATTTTATATCTCTCAAGTCCTTGGTCATTGCTGAATTCGAGGCGCTCATTGAAGAAGAATGACAGACCAAGATGAAAATGTTCGCGATCAACGTAAATCAGTGCATAGAGAATGTCTACACTCTCCCCGGGATAACGACCTCCTCCCTATGCCCTTTCAACCAAAGAAGTGCTAGAAGGGATGGACTTTATGCTGGAAATATCAAGGGATAATGTCGAGATCATCGCTGAAACCAAAGTACAGGAACTTGATGAGCCCAAGTTTGTGCTCGTTTTTGTGTCTTTTTAGGGTGTCTAGATCAAGTTTTTTTTTTTTTTTAATGTGTTGTGTGTGTTTTCTGTGTCTCGGATGACACATTTGGGCAATATGGCAGGTCTGGACAAATGAGGCAGCTTTTGGAGCAAACTGAATGATTTTTGCCAATAAAACCAAAGAATTTAGCAGCAGGCAAAAAACACAGTCTTGAGGGAATAGTCCATGTTGGGCACAATGGAAAAGCATTGGACAAGAAGCCGGAGTGAAATGCTGGCCTGACCAAGATATCGGGCGGAAATAAACTCTGAGGATGGAGATGTTGTGGTTAAAGTGGCGCGAGAAGAAGAAAAGAAAATAGAAGAAACAGAGTTGAAGACTGGCTGCAGTAAGAGAACGCTATGGGCGGAGTAAGGAAGAGTGTTATACAATGTAACAGATAAGGAAAAAAATTTACTTTCCTCATTAGGGGAGATTGAAGATATTCATGATCTAGCAAATAAGGTAAGAATATGGCCACAAGAGATAAAGATGGAAATAATAGCAATCCAGGGACCAGACCTAGCTCCGAGCCAGCACCATGTACCAAACTCTCTATGCAATCCATAGACATTTGGCTATAAAATTAGCACATGAACATGCAAAGAAGAGAGGCAGCGGAGTCGGAAAGAGCTGGAGATATTGAAGAGAGCTGACGATGAGAGCTCTGACATACTTTTCCAGCCAAGTTTAGTTTAGTTTAGTTTAGTTTTCTTTTCTGTTCGAATGACGTGAGGAAGAAACAATTCCTTTGTGGCATAATAGTTTAGTTTCTGTTCTAGTTTGTGTCGGCCAATTTGCCCATAGTACTTTTCTGTTATCAATTAATGTAAGTATTTTCATGTTTTTTTTTACTTCATTCGTTTTCATTTCTTCCTTTATGTTTAGCTAAATTTATAAGCATGGTTTGGGCAACGACAAGTTAAGCATGGACCTATAAATTCGATAGGTCTAATTTGAGTAACCATAATTTCATATTTGTGTTCTCAAAGTGTTAATCTGA
This sequence comes from Monilaria moniliformis, assembly GCA_034509125.1. Lineage (NCBI taxonomy): Eukaryota > Viridiplantae > Streptophyta > Magnoliopsida > Caryophyllales > Aizoaceae > Monilaria > Monilaria moniliformis. The sequence continues at coordinate 12,098 of JAYDZE010471007.1, forward strand.
TCTCAAGTATTTGAGCGAACTAATTAATTAACTGATCACTAATCACTTATATGTATCTAAATCAAAAATTAATTAGGCTCAATGGTGTATGATCTGGCGACTACCTAGATATAGATTGATTGGCATGAGAAAAAGATGTATGTCGATGGGGGTATACGTAAGAATTTCTTTTTGGGTTCGTCTAGTTTAAATGCTCCTTAATCAACACGTTGGATGATAATTATGGGACAAATTGTGTTGATCAGGGTAGGGAGTGAAATATCTTTAATCAGAAAGGATGGATGAGGAAGGAGTTTTTTGGGAGCGTGATGATTAAAAAGGGGCTTTGGCATTCCTTGTACATAATCAATGATAAGAGCATGTAGTGAAAAACTTTTGCAGCGGTCACCGAATAAAATTACATATTTAACAAGTAAAGTATCAGACAAGGTCGTTTGCCTTATTGATCAGTTTTTATTTTTAGTTTCAGTTATTGTTATTTTGTTTATTCTGCTCAACTCGGTCGCTACGTCCAACCAACCAACCAAACCTTTTGTAACACTTTTAGAGAGACATAGAGGAAGCACTTATCAGTTCCATGAGGATCGACCCTGTACTTACTGCTAGGGTTTCTATTGAAGGATCCCTCTACTGCCAATGAACTCACATGATAATATAAAATTCTATTATTACAGATCTAATCAAATCCACTACAACGCATTTAGACAGGCAACATAAAGGAAATCAGATCCCTAGAGATGCTCCTAAAGATCAGATGGTTACATTTTTACAGAATCTTCTTGCTGATTAGTGTAGTAGATGTCTTGCTACTCCTACCACTCATCCACAACTATTTAACCTTAAATCTTCTAACCGATTCTTTCCTATAGGTTGAATATTGTGCAAACAATATTATATCAAATCTAATAACCAGGGTTGTGGAACAAAATTCTCACAAGTTAAGCATGGACCTATAAGCATGGTTTGGATATAATTCTCAAAATTCTCAAAAAATTTCAAAATTCTCAAAATTCTCGCAAGTTCATTCTTAATAAAATTAGTAAATGTCGGGATATAATTGATCATTAACCCTTCACTTCTGATGCGAACAAATCATACAATAAGATAAAATAAAATTAACCATGCTAGGTACTTCGTCAGCATACTTTTTTTAAAAAATTAACATATAAATCAACTCATTATTGATTTGTCCCACAAATCGAATCATTAGCCAAACATAACAACCACAAAAAAAGAGAAAAGAACCAAAATTAGGGCTTTAAATAATCCTTAATACAAAACTCGCCAACGAACTGGAAAATCCACCTTTTTTTTCAACTGGAGCTCCATTCATTCCAACTATTGTCGCACCGCAAAAGCGCCCATCACCCAGAGCCAACCCTTTCACATTCTCTCACTGTATTTTTATTAAAATTTTATAATTCAATGTATAATTAGATATGTTTTCCCAACTCTATTGCACTTTATATTATTGACTTGGTGAGAGGACCAAATTTGGACGATGTATGAGAGAAGATGGACAGCTTTGGAACCAAAAGACCATGTACTAATAGATAGATTCATTTGGGATATTCTTATAAATAGATATTTTCACTGCTTCTGAGCTTAATAATAAAATTTGCGTTGAGCGACTCTTTTTACAAATTTGAACTCTTTAAGCTCTCTTTCCTCATATAAACCCTCTAAATCCTACCCCTTTATTATTTTCATTTATCAATCATCGATAAATCCAATTAAAGATGTCACATTCATACGCAATAGAAGATCTGGATTGCATATAATATATGTTGTATGTCGTAAATTTCAATTGGTAGTTCTATATATGTTGGGATAGAGTATTTTCGCTAAATGTTGAAACTAAATACTCTATGCGATTAAATTGAAAATCTCAAAGTCCTTAATAATACATGAAGCTATAACTCAATTATTGAAAACACATAATTCATCTGATGATAATAACCAAAATTAAACCAAACTGCAAAAACATGTTGTTCGTGCCCATGTCATACTATTGGTGCAATATATGTTTGGTAATCTCTCTCTCTCCCTCCCTAAATTTCGGACCTTATTAATTTGTTGTTATTGGAAGTGTAGAATATTTTTGAAAAATATAAGTACTCTAATTTGAATGGTGGTTGATTGGCTCGGTGAAATAAATATACTAATTATAGGAATTGAAATAAGTATGGGAATAACTTGGGTTAGCCTGATAAGGACACGATAATTTCAGATTTGATTCAGGTTGGGTTCGGGTAGGGATCGGATAACCTGTCAATAATTAATACTATTATTTTAATTATTTTAATTCTCTTCTAATTTTTTTATTATTTTAGTTAGAGTTAGGTTTCAAACATTTTGTTTACTTTATTTTGTGTTAGGTCGTGTCGTATGGTGGGATGAGAGTGTCATGTCAGATTCACGTCGCTATCATGTTATTATCGTGTCGTGTCAACACGAATAGGATCGTGTCGCTAACAGATTCGTGTTGTGTGCAGGTCGCGTTTGAGTTTGAATGTAGTAGGTTTGGTTCGTGATCGGGTGAAGATTTTCTTAACATGTCGTATTCGGATTTGACCTTATTGGGTAAGGTCGTTATCAGTATGACCCGATAATGATCCAACCTACACACTTGACAACCCTACTTTATACATACACGTTTATTGAGATTCACTCTCTCTCACACACACACACAGATATATATATATAGCAAATTATGCATCCGTATATCGCACGGATGAAATGAAATACTAGTTGTTAAAAACAAGAGAAACGCCACCTAGTTCACGAAAAGCAGTATAGGTTGTGTCTGGAGGGCTGCCAAGTCAACGTGGATGGCCCAAATTAGAGATTTTTCATTAGAGATTTTTTTATGAGAATATTATGTACATAACAATTAGTAAGGGTTATTCATAAGAAGAGAGTAATTCTTACAAAAAGTTATAATCTGATTAAAATTTCTTTATATTTATTAAGTCTAATTTTAATTTTTATCACACTCCATAATTTAACATATTCATTCGAAACAAAAGAATTGTTAATATAAAAAAACATTAAACCGGTCTATATGAAACAAAAGTATATTTTTGTTTTTTCAAGAAACGTAGTTCTAATTTTGGCCTTTTTCTGTGTAATACAAAAAAATGAAATAAAAAATAAAAACAGCATCACCAAGACTAAGTACCACCACAAAATATTCCACACATCAGAAAAAGATCCCCGCTGCATCAGGGTGTTGTACCTTACTAGAATGTCCCACACAAAATCGCATCCACATTTACATCACTCTATGCGTATAAATATACAGTGTATTTCAAGAATCATAGGAAGCATCGCCAGCTGCAGGAAATTGTCAAGTAGCAATCACAAAACCTGTTTGGCGAAATCAAAACTATGGGCTTTTACTGAATTTGGAGGCCAGGCATTCACCACAATTTTGCATTGCACTCTCCTTTTCAGCTCTTGGCTTCTTTTTCTTCCATTCCACACTTTCTTGTATTTAACTCTGCCTTTCGACGCCTCAATCTTTCACTCCTCACACACACACTCTCTCTCCCTTTCTAGATATTCTATTTGATTGGATTCTGTTTTAAAACAAGTGTATTGAGATAATGGCGCTAAGGTTCAGCTTTGTTCCTACCAAGATCCCAGCTTTTCCTGGTTCTGAGCTCAGATCTCACAGAGTTTCCATGGCCTCAACTCTCCATTCTCCCTCAACGTGAGCTTCCATTTCTTCCCATTTACTGTGTGTATATGTGCGTGTTTTTGTGGTGATTGGCATTTTAATTGTCACCAGGGATCAAATGCTGACCTTTTTTTTTTTTTATCTCTTTATGTGTTTCCTCACACACACACACACACACACACACACACACACACATATATATATATATATATATATATATATATATATATATAAC
>JAYDZE010471118.1:0-16011 GCA_034509125.1 Monilaria moniliformis
GAGAGGGATTCTGCTAATGGGAGTAGCAATGGAGCACCGGTATCTTCGCTTTTCCCCAATTATGTGGCCAAGTTTGCGTTCTCACCGCACTGGAAGCATGTTATACTAGTGGGGTTTCCGAGAGAGCTGGTGTCGTTTGACTTGCAGTACGAATCGGTGTTGTTTACGGCAGGGTTGCCTAGGGGATGTAGCAAGTTCTTGGAGGTGTTGCCGGATGTGAACATGGAGGTTTTTTACTGTGCTCATTTGGACGGGAAGCTCACTACTTGGCGGCGTAAAGAGTGAGTGTTGTATGTCAACATGACTTGCTTTCTTCTGTTGCTTGTGTTTGTCTTGAAAGATATTGCTCAATTTCGGTAGATGCACTTTGTGATTCCATATGAACCTCTTCAATTGGTTTAACAATGTATTGAATAATTTTTGGTGTGTTTGATCAAATACATATGCATGATATGTGTTCAAGAATAGATACAGGCGACAATTCGTAAATGTGGCATTGATTCAGCCAAGGAGGCTTAATACAATATAAGAAGTTTAGTGGAGTTCCCAGGATTTAATTTCAGTTGGGAGAAATTGGAAATTAAAACTGCAATGTGCTTTTTTAACTTGTAAGATAGAAGAGTTGAAGGACATTGTTGTTAGTGATACCGTTCTAGACTCATTTCATGAATTAGTATTGTACTTTGTGATAATTTATCTTCAATCGAAAATACATTTTTTTCTTAATGAGATCTTTTTTGTTTTTTGTTTTTTTGTTTTTTGTTTTTTTTCTGCTATATATTGCTAATAGTGTAATAGTGTTATTTTTACTCTGTATTATGCCAGAGAGACAAGGAAGCATATGAGTGTAAACTCGATCTTTTTTACCGTATAATTTCATAGTTTTAATGCCTTTTAATTGCTGGTTATTAGCTGGAGTTATGATGGCATATTTATTTGCTTCTTACCTCAGGTCTGAGCAGGTTCATATTATGTGTTCAATGGATGAATTAGTGCCCTCAGTTGGCACTACTGTTCCTTCTCCCTTAGTTCTTGCAGTTGCAGTCTCACAATCAGATTACACACTCCAAGACATTATCAGGCGTTGTCCTGACACAGATCCCATTGATTTTGAATTGGATAATCATCTGGCTTTCATCAATGAATCTCATATAATTTCTAAGACTCATTTACTATCTGTTTCGGATGATGGGAAAGTGTGGAAATGGCTCCTGACTGCTGAAAGATCTAAGGATGCTCACAGAGATTCTGAGAATGTGAAAAAGTTCGATGAAATCCGTGAAGTTCCAATTTCTGAAGTTTCAGAAGTTTCTTCAGCTGGTCAACGTACCAGGGATATAGTGACACATCCAGATAGCATAAATTGCAGAGAGAACAGTCAAACTGGTTATTCTGTTGTTTCTCATGAAGTGTCATTTAAGGTTGGAAATTTTAGCACAATTTATCTTTTCCATAGCCCGAATTTTCTTTTACCCTTTTGAATATGTACAAGGTGTTGCTTTTCGCTGTTGATGCATCTGATCACCAGTCACCACGTCTTTTGAGGTTCCCTTTATTCCCAAAAGGAGAAATATTCTGATATATTTGCTTTGAACTTGAACTACGAGTTAACAGTATTCTTCCTGTAATATCTTGTAAAAGCTGCAAATAGCCAGCTACTGACCTATCTATGCTTATATTTCAAATCTACAATTTATATTTTGCCCATGATGCAGACCAATCTAGTTGGACAGCTTCATCTTCTCTCATCAGCTATTTCTATGCTAGCTGTTCCATCTCCCTCACTGACAGCTACTTTGGCACGTGAGTGGTCTTCTGTTTTCCTGTAATCATAAAGGAATTTGTTACCCTGTTGAAAGATTATCGTATCTTCAAATTTACTCTTTCTTCGCCCTTAAGCAGCATTTTGTGAATTTCCTAATTGTTGATGCAATACATGAAGGTGGTGGAAACTCGCCCGCTGTAGCTGTTCCTCTAGTTGCGTTAGGAACGCAAAGTGGTACCATTGATGTGATTGACATTTCAGCCAATGCTGTTGCTGCAAGTTTTTCTGTTCATAGCAGCGTGGTCAGGGGTTTACGTTGGCTAGGAAATTCAAGACTTGTGTCGTTTTCTTACACACAGGTCACAATTATCTATTTTGAAGCATCATAATTTTCATAGGAGAGAGCAATTAGAACTTATGTGCCATCTTCATTTTTAAATTTCGGATCCTTATACAATACCTATTGTTCAGGGAAGTGAGAAAACAGGAGGCTATGTCAACAGGCTTGTTGTAACCTGCCTAAGAAGTGGCCTTAACCGAACGTTTCGAGTAATGCAAAAGCCAGAGCGGGCACCGATAAGAGCATTAAGGGCTTCATCTTCGGGAAGGTTTACTGACTTTTATTATGTTTTTGTTGCTTAACCTTGAATTTAGATATGTTTAATACAATCTATTCCACTGCTTGGCAAAATTTTATGAGATCGGTCCTTAGTGTACCTTCAATTTCTTTCAGATATCTTTTAATTTTGTTCCGTGATGCACCTGTAGAGGTTTGGGCAATGACGAAGACTCCAATAATGGTAAGTTTTGTAAATCTTGTTCCTTTTTGCAATTTTGGGACTGTGGTTTGATGTTTACCATTGTTCATGGTGTAGATAAATTTGAGATTATTTCCATTGATCTTGTCTACTCTATTCACCATTCCTCAGATTTTTTATTAATTAATATTCTTTTGAAAGAAATAAATCAAAGTGCCACTCTTTATACCATATGAAGTTATTTCTTTCACCATTATTCTTGAAATCATGCAGTTGAGGTCATTAGCTCTTCCATTTACTGTTCTTGAGTGGACTCTTCCAACAGTTCCAAGGCCAGCCCAAAATAAACCTTCAAGGACCTCATCATTTTTATCCCGTGGTGGCAACCCCTCGGCAGAAACTTCTTCCCCTACTAATGCATCATCAACAGATACCAGTAAGCACTTTTATGCTCAAACTGATTATTATTGATTTAGAGCTGTAGTTTGCTTCTGATTTGACTCTCTAAGTTTGTTATGTTTCCTTATTATTTATTATTTATATGCAATAGTTATTGAACTGCAGAAGAAGGAGCTGATGGAGCACAGGATGAATTTTCAGAAAGCTTCGCATTTGCTTTGGTGAATGGCGCACTTGGAGTATTTGAGGTCCAGGGACGAAGAATCCGAGACTTTCGGTATGCCTTTTGGCTTTTCATTTAATTTGCTATTGTGTTTCAAACTTTCTAAGGATACTCTTAAAACCAGCAGTTTTTGGATCAAGTGAATTTTAGGTTGAATCTGTGGTCTTTCATTGTGAGATGTTTTTGGAAGTAGTATGTGAGTTTTTTGCTTTGAGAATTTTGTTGACATGGTGGGGAATTTATTGTGGATAAGGATAAATCAGTAGTTCTGAAAATAAAAGCTGGCAACTTATGTGCCCTTTTAGTCCGTAGCAAGGGTCAGGACGGACCTCTAGGGCTCCAATCATACAAGGTATATGCAATGTAGATATTGTGATATTGATCTCTGTTGATAATTGGAACTGCATTCACATCTATGATGTGAATTGTTAATGTCAATAGTTTTTACTTAGTCAGGAAGAAATAGTTGATGATGTCAACTATTGATGTACCAATATGAAATATCAATGGGGGTCAAGAGGGTCATCATTATCTCATTTGCATCATAGAGTTAGACAATTGGCATAATGTGCTATTAGTTTTCTATTTGTAGAAAATAGAGAGTTATTATCTTTCTTATTCCTAATTAACCGAATCCATCTTTCTTGGGAGAATAACTTCTAACAAATAATATGAACATATCTTATTGTTCATCTAGTAGTCTTCTGAGACTCTGGATAGGAGGGAGGCATATACTCAGTTTTTCCAATGTGTAATATCTCAATATTTTATAGAACTTCTGTTGTCATTTTTAATCTGCTTTCTTCAAGTTTCATAACTGTTCTCTTATTATTTAGGATGAAGCATTAATATGCATTGATCATTGTCACATTTTTCCCGCCGCGTTCTTTGACTTAAAAGTCATTTATTCATTTTGTTTGAATATTAACTGCCTATTATCGTCAATCACTCTGGATCACATTTCAGCTTTCTAGTATTTTATTTCTCATTGTATCTCAATTGCCATTTAACAAGTTAATGTTTAATTGTACATTGTTAAAAAGTTTGTCATGCATCAATTAGAATGATTTTCCATATTTAAGTAACATCGTGATATTGCTCTAACTTATTGTCTAATTTTGATTTTTTGTTTCAGACCAAAGTGGCCTACGTCTTCATTTGTTACCTCCGACGGATTGATTACATCTATGGCTTATCGCTTGCCTCATGTAGTACGTACTTTAGTTGGTGAACTAATCTTATACATGATTAAGTTTCCCTGTTCACCTGCATGGGAAGGTTCATAGGAAGCTCTATATTCACATTTCAGGTCACAGGGGACAGGTCAGGCTACATACGTTGGTGGGATGTCACTACAGGGCAGTCATCCTCCTTCAATACTCACAGGGATGGTATCAGGAGAATTAAGTTCTCACCAGTTGTTCCTGGAGATCGTAGCCGTGGGCGCATTGCTGTTCTGTTTTATGACAACACATTTTCTGTGTTTGATCTTGTAAGATCTCATCATTAGTTGGATCCTTTGTGAGTGTTTGGTCTTTGTCGCTTGTGATATCCGGTTGTTAATAGAGATGTTGTGATATCCGTTAATACCTGTTCTATTCTATTCCTTCCTCAATCAGCCTATAGAAGAGCTGCAGTAGTAAACCTCATCTCCCTGTGTGGACTTTTTCTCCATAATGATATGATTGTGAAGTATTAATCACCATATTTTTTTAGTTTAGAAGAACTACCCTAATGTCTAGCCAGTAACTGTCAAAGCCTCTTAAATACCATCTTGATGCACTGTGAACATCCCCTTAAAGTTTATATTTTTCATAAGTGCTTGTTTTTTTCTCTCCCCTTCCCATTCTTTTGAGGTAACTGGCTAAACCTCTGGGGTATTATCCCTATTTCTAACCATTGGATTGATCTCAAGCTTCCGAATGATTCTGCAATTCACTAGCATGTTTAATTTGCAGGATTCACCTGATCCGTTGGCTAATTCCCTTTTGCAACCACAATTTCCTGGAACTCTAGTACTTGAACTTGATTGGCTGCCTCTGCGGACAGATAAGGATGATCCACTGGTACTCTGTATTGCTGGCGCTGATAGTAGTTTCCGCCTTGTTGAACTTAATGTGTATGTCTACTAATTCTACTGGCTCTATAAATCTTCCTTCTACCCACTTCAACTACATGCATATATATCTGCATTGCATGTTGAATATAAGTTGCCAGAAGACAACATGAGTATGATCTCCTCAGACGTTATTTATGCCCACATCTGATAAGTACTTTTCTTTCTCAGACATCCACATGGTTCTGCTTACTGGCTTTTTTTGTGGAAGTCACTTTCTTAATTTGACACTATCAATTCTAAACAATTACTCTTAGGGGGCATTTACTTTGGGTGGTAGTTTAGATTGACAATACACATGATTGAGTATTTGAAGGTTAGAGAATCAAACAAGCTAAAATGGTTCAATCCGTCAAAGTCTGTGGTGGGTTAGCCTACATTATTTGTATCTATCTAAGCTATCACCTAAAGTAAACACCCCTTAGAGATGTAAAAAACTTAAATTTTGTGCTCATCCCATCCTAAGCTCAGACCTTGATTAGAGTCTTTATTCTGGGAAGGATGCAGTAGTAATTTGAAATGATTTGAGAACTGTGGGGTCTGCAAGTCAATATTCTATTTTGTTACGAGTCTTAATGTTTACAGATTTTCATTGATGAGAAATATGATCCTTTCTGGGAAGGCTTAAAAGTTAGTCTAAAAGATAGAAAACAGAGCCTCATATGATCAGAACTCATAAGAATTCACCATGAAGAGTGAGATTAAATATGTGCAGAAAGAGAACAGCAAAAACAGAAGGCTGGTTAAGGTTGTGACTTGTAAAAAATATATATATGTAAATGTAGAAAGCATCAGAATTTGCTTCTGCCTGTTATAGATTTGTTCCAGGAATCTTACTTCTAATACTGGAGCATGAATGAGGCAAAATGCATATGATACTACAGCTGTGTACAGTAACTAGCAACTGTCGTAGTAGCTTCATTCATACTGCATGTGACCGGGTCTTTGATTTCATTGTGAAATGAAGTTTCTTTACATGTCATATCAGTTGTTAAAATGGAAACAGAAAGCATTTGGCTTCCCTAACAAATTTTTTCATGTTTTATTTAGTGATTTGAAATTAATTATGTATGCTGTGTGCTGCAAGCCGGCAAGTACATTTTAACTAGCAATTATAATAGTAACTTTATCTGATCCTCCACATGATTGACTCTAGTGAATTTTCTTACATAAGTATACATGCTTTATTTAGTCATGTGAAAGTATAGGGTTGGGTTATTGTAAAAACTTGATTTTTCGTCTTAAAAACTACGAACCTTGTACTTAGCGTATAAAGTAACTGCGCGCTTTCATGGTTTTGGAAATTGTTGTAAATTGCGCCCTCTGTGAGATTCGAACTCAAGACTATAAAAGTGCATTTACTTTATAGGTTAAGTGCAGTTGTTTTATACATTAGGTGCAAGTGGTTTGTACTTTTTTTAGGTTAAGAGGGGTTTTTATTTGTTCCTAATCCTATATATATATATATATAGGTTAATGCTTCTCATGTATATACATATATGTACGAGACACATTAGGTGAAAATGACAATTGTAGGAGAGAAATGTGAATTATTTTTAACTCTGTGATCACAAAGATCTACAGTGGATGCATTTCCTTACTAGATGAATGCAGCACTTATGTTCGAATCTCATTAGGAGCGAAAATTTTATTTTATTTTCGTTCGTCTCTTGTTCACTGATTTTATGTGCTTGTTCGTCATTCTCATTTCTCGCGAAAAACCCAATTCTCACTGGATCCCTACTCTATATATATAGACAGAGGGTATATAGAGATATGTTATACTACATGCCTTATGTAAATACCATTCGTAAGCCCCGCTTTCATTTAGTCTATGTTAACATTATTTGTTTTATTTTACACATTTAGTTTGATTTTAATGCCTCAAAAATTATTATTGACATCGTTAATTCTATAAATTACATAAAAATCAAAGCTTGATTTGTTCATTTTCCTTATAACTTGAAATAAATGAATAAAAGAACAAATTGAGCTTTGATTTTTATGTAATTTATTAAATTAACAATGATAATAATAATTTTTTAGGTATTAAAATCAAACTAATGTATAAAACAATCCAAATAATGCTAACGTTTCTCATATATAATATTGTGTACCACAAGTATTTTAAAAAACACAACTTAGATACAGCCTGGTATAGATGATGATGCCAGATTCCTGTGCATGCAGAAGTGACCAGAAAACTGGGGTGATGAGTCCCAGAGCTCAACCAATCAAAGAGAGATTTCGGCCGGTACCTTTGCCTTCTCCCGTATTGCTCCCCACACCACATGCCCTGGTATATTCTGAAACTATTTTCTGAAAACTACAGAAAATTTAAATTGATGTATGTATCTTTTGTGTCCTAAGGAGTACATTACAAGTAACAATTGATCTTTGAATATATTACAAGAATATTTATACATAGGTATCTGCCCATTGAAAGTCGGAATGAAGGAAGATTACTCCACATCATCCTTTTTTATCTATTTATTTTTGTGAAATGAGCTTATTTTAGAGCTTTATTCTCCATAGGCATTACGGATGATCTTACAACTTGGTGTGAAACCTTCATGGTTCAATGCATTCTGCTCTGTCATGAGTGAAGAATATTCACATGTTACTGGGACTCCATCAGCTGGAGATCTTCGTGGTTATATGATTGATTCACCACATGTTGGAGACTCTGCTGTTCCTGAGATGTTGCTTAAAGTATTAGAGCCTTACCATAGAGAAGGTTTGCTTTTGTCCCAATTACAACTATTATAAGATACTTCTCTTAAAATTTTGATGACGTTTTCTTCCTTGAATCATCCTTAAGCCTGCCTCCTTGATGATGAGAGAGTGAGACTATATTCCAAAATTGTCAAAAGAGGCTCCACGCTGAGGTTGGCATTTGCAGCTGCCATCTTTGGTGAATCCATGGAAGCACTCTTCTGGCTACAGTTACCACATGCTCTTAACCACCTGATGAATAAATTAGCTAACAAACCACCTCAACAAGGCCCACATACAGCTCAAACTCGTGATATCGATGCATCTGTGTTGAGCAGGATATCCTCAAAAAGGAAATCGGTGCCTGAATCTAAGAATATATTGGTTAGTAAGTTTAGGTCATAAATGCATTTCATATTTATTGGCTCTATTTTATTGAAATTGACTGGGAAGTATTTTGGTTTGTAAGGTGTGAGAATGACGTTCCAATCTATGGATGGTCTTTTGTAGTTGAGAATTTTAATCACGACATTTGTCTCACAGGTTAATGGTCAACTCAAATTGATGGCTTTTGACCAACAAGAATTGTGGGAATGTGCTAATGAACGTCTCACCTGGCATGAAAGACTGGAGGGCGAAGAGGCCATTCAGAACCGTGTACATGAGTAAGTCCCTCCTCTTGAACAGTGGATTTACAAAATGTGCAAAATGAACAAGATATCAGTAGGATTGTGGCATTGCTGGGAGGATGTATGTGAAGGCAATGTAGATAGTTGTATTGACTGGATATAGAAGTTTTAGCTTCAACTCTGGAACTCTTTATGTGATAATAGTGCACTATGAGTAGCTGTAACTAAGCTTATCTATTTGTAAATAGTCTGGTTCAACGGTGCTAGCGATTGCAAATTTGACCCTTATCTATCTTCAACTTAAAGTCTCATATCCAGAATCTTGCATGGTCTCGCTGCTTACTCAAATAAATTGGAAAGCTTCATGTTGGATGAAAGTGTATCCATCTCGTCAAACTTCCAGCAAGTGGCTAAAATTTTATGAGGCAGTTGTGACAAGCCACATATATAAACAACTTCTATAATATAAACTAGGAACCATTTATGGCTCTTAGATCATGAAGATCAACGGTGGATTCATCACCTTGTTGCATGAACTCATGGTCATGGAGCATGTATGAATTCGCTGGAAATTGTATGAATTCAAAAAAACAAAAGTTTGTCACCTTTGGGATTCGAACCTTGGATAATGAATTCATTCAACAAGATGACGAATCCACCATAGATCTTTCATGATCTAAGGGCTGAAAATGGTTTTTAGTTTATAGTCAGAGTGGTTTGTAGAATAGCCTTGAACCCTTGTGGATATTGCAAACTAAAATTTCTTAAAACTTTGATGCAAACAAAATATTGCTTATGCCTTACTATTCCAAATCTTGATGGCCAGACTTGTGTCAGTTGGAAACTTGGAAGCTGCTGTTAGTTTGCTGCTCTCAACTTCTCCAGAGAGCTCTTACTTCTATGTGAATGCTCTGCGAGCTGTTGCTCTTTCCTCCGCTGTCTCCACGTCTCTACTTGAGCTGGCTGTCAAGGTACTTGTTTTCCCCGAACAATCACTTAAACCTAGCATGATAACCTAATCAACTAAGTTGTCTGTAGGTAGTTGCAGCCAATATGGTCAGAAATGATAGGTCAATGTCTGGCACACATTTGCTTTGTGCAGTTGGAAGGTATCAGGAAGCTTGTTCTCAGGTAGACTTTATCACGAACACCTTTATTTGTATCCCGTGCTGCAAATCTATATGTGAAACTATGTCCGTTTAAAATACAAGAAATGGCGATTATTTTAGTAATGATCGCTTATTTGTAGCTTCAACTCATTTTGCAGTTGCAGGATGCTGGATACTGGACCGATGCAGCAACACTAGCTGCAACTCAATTAAAAGGATCTGATTATGCAAGGTTTTGTTCTGTCCTAAATTTAAACAATTTCGTAGTCGGTTTGTAATTTGAGTGATGTATCCCGGTTTGCTGAGTGCTAAAAACTACTTAGGACCCTAATCTTACTTGAATGACCTTCAGGGTGTTGCAACGCTGGGCTGACCAAGTTCTTCACGTGGAACACAATATCTGGAGGTGCCTACTAGTCTTTGAAATGCTCTATGGGAGTAATTATTTTGGTGGTCAATCCTAACCACGTGTCTCTGCAGGGCATTGATCCTGTACGTAGCAGCAGGCGCTCTGCAAGAGGCACTGGCAGCGCTACGCCAGGCACAACTGCCGGACACTGCAGCCATGTTCATACTCGTATGCCGTGAAATCCACGCTGAGTTCCTCGCCCAGTTGGATACTGAGGAAGATGAAACTTCCAAGGAGAAGGTGTCGAATTTGCCTGGGCTAGACCCCTCAAATGAAGAAGTGATTGCAGTTGGTGAATATTTTGGACAGTATCAAAGGAAACTAGTACATCTATGCATGGATTCTCAGCCTTACGCGGACTAGGTATTCCCCACAGCTGATTAAGGTTTCAAAACTTGTTTATATACCAATATTTGCCAACCTGCTTATCGCTATCACCATCACCATCACCATCATGGAGCAAATATTTTTCGTCCAGACAGATGGAAGTCTTTTATAGTTTTAGCAACGTTTAAGAAAGGCGTTGCTTGTAGCTGTAATATATTTTACCTCCCCCAGTGTGAATGGGAATAGCAGTGTGTGTGTGTATGTGTGTCTCTGTTGTATACAGTATGTATATGCATATGAGGTTTGGGAATCAAGTTTTGTAAGAGCAGTAACATATAATTTAATGTAAATCATACACCATTCTTTTGATTTGTTGCTTCTCTATATTCTAAAATTAAATCTTTATCTCTCTCTGTTTCACTCTCCTCTTATGCAAATCTCATATTTGCTGTTTATTATCCTTTATTTTTTTCTTGCAAATGAGGAAGTTGTGTTTGTGGAGTTGTGCCTATACTTTCCTACTTTTTTGTAAATCTCTTTGATGCAAATCAACTCAAATTATTACTTAAATTTGATTTTCAAGGTCAGTACTAATTTAGAGTGTTGTTATTTGTGACGGGTTAATTTATTAATGTACTTAAAAGAGTGTAGCACAATTATCTAATTCAGGTTATACCTACTTCGCTATGTGATCCCTAAGTCGATTCACTTCATTATATTAGGTTCACCAATAAAGTTGAAGATTAATAGCCAACACCTCTCACCTATGTTATCTCCAATTGCGTGGGTAAATTTATATGTAGAAGAAAGTCCGAGTTGTATAACTTGAAAAATAAAAGTAAAAAAAGTTCCAGAAACTCTTTCAAGCAGAGTATCAACCTTAAATATAAATTCTAGAGATATATAATGAAAATTTTAAGTAACTAATAATGATCAATATATAAAATGCGTTGATGAGATCTTGGTCTTGATTTGACGCATATAAGTAATCAAATGAATTCCAAAACTAGTGTTTATAAATATAAAAATGAGATAAATAACTTAATTGAAAAAAATGAAAATTTTGTACATATTTTGATATAAATTTTTCTTTAGTATCTATTAGACATAAATTGAGCCTCCCTATTGAACTTTTACTAATTAAATTGAGCCTCAATTTAATTCAAGCCTAATTGAATATTAATTTGGATCACTATAGAAATTAATATTGACTTACCCGTCCAAATCCAAATTACAGATAATATGGACTTCCTTTTTAATTAATTTATTTCCCATATTTAAGATTCTAATATCCATTAATTAATTTAAGCCTGCTGCTGGCTTTAATTAATTAACATCTTTTACCAAGAGAGTGGTCTAGTTCAAGAACATTATTTATTATATTGGAATAGATTCCAACCTGCCGGGTTTCGTATAATAAATTCTTTTTCTCGAACACCTCTTAAGGATATTATCAACCTGGTCCTCCAGGACACCATTCAATGCAATAACAATCCTAGCACTACTAGATATTAATTACCACTACCCAAGATATCAGGGTTCTTGGGTTACGAAAAATCCGCACCTTTTGATAAGTGAAAGTAGTGCATGATTAATATCGTATGCTCAATGTTATATACAAAGATTAAGAAATAAATAATCACCGAGATCTCGTCTTTCAGTAATCAGCAAGAAAGACTTATCTCAATGTGAATCCATTTAGTGCTATACCACACCAGTGTCATTTGTTTACCAAGGTTAGTAAATGTTTGGACTGACACTGCAACCTTTCACGATAGATCGTCTAAGTCTATCTAGGTTGTGAAACTTAATTTTCTTCTGCAAGGGAACCGACTGAGAGACCTTTAGTGATAACCTGACCACCATTCAGTCTACAATGCAGAAGACCTAGATTTGCTTGCTCGATTATAATCACAGATTATATTTGCTCAGAATATAATCACTAGATTATAAAGGGAAAACTATGTAAAAATAATATCTCTTCACAAGTAGCAGAGAATTATAGTTCTTAGAGTTATTAATACATAAACAGCTCATAAAGCATGCTTTCTAGTATATAACCCCAACATTAAAAGTGTAGAAGAATGTGAGGAAAAAGTGGAGGGGGGATGGTTTAAATTTGTATAAGGTTGTATATTTATTGAAGGGGGTTGGTAGTCGGTAGTTGGCAATTGGTAGTTGTTGAAAAAATGTTCATTATAAAAGACACAAAATTAAAGGATAATATTCATTAGGGTAAAGGTTCGATTTTGTCTCATTGTTTGGGGTGTTAACTTGAAAATGTCTCACTGTTTGGGTAATTACAATTAGGTACCCAATGTTTCATTTTAGGGGATAAAATGTCCTGGAAAGTTTTTCCGGCGATCGGAATATGGACGTGGCTTCCGAAATTACACCTCGCTTACTTACGTGGCAATGACCATCTGAGGTGTAATTTAAAATAAGTAAAGAAAAACAAAAAATGCAAATCAAAACATAAAAAACATGACTTTCTCTTCCAAATGCAAATCGTGATTCTCCTCAAATCAGAACCCTATTGCAAAATCGCCCAAACAGTAAGGATGTCGGTGCGATGTGGATGTAGAACAACAGTGATATTTTGCAGACTTACAGTGCTCTATTAGAGATATTGGTGATAAACAATTTTGTAGTCTTCTTTTTTTTCTTCTTCTTATTCTTCGTGTAGCAAACACTATTGTGATATTTCAACTGTCGGTGTTGCGATAGTGATTGTAGAATGAGGATATCGACAAAATAACGTGGGCATCAACTGTGGGTTCTATGTTGAAGATTCTCGTTTACCCAATCTTACCAGATTATGGTTTGCTTCCCCACACACAAAATATTTGTTATTTAATATTCTTCTCTTCTTTGCTTCTTACAAAGAACGATGATTTGCCCGATTCCACTGCATATTGGATGATGAACAAAGAATTGAAGGCATTTGGGCTACTTGTAGATTTGGGAGATTTGGATAGATTTTGGGTTTTGAGAAGTGTTAGAGGTGTGTTGCGATTTTTGTGTTAGAGGTGTGTTGCATTTTTTACATTTTTATGTTTAGATTTGTATTTTTTGTTTTTCTTTACTTATTTTAAATTACACCTCAGATGGCAATTGTCACTAAATAAGCGAGGAGTAATTTCGACAACGACGTCAATATCCCGATTGTAGGAAATTTTTTACGGGACATTTTATTCTCGAAAATGAAACGTTGGGTAGCTAATGGTAATTACCTAAACGGTGGGACATTTTTTTAGTAAACGCCCCAAACGGTGGGACAAATCAAACCTTTACCCTATTCATTAACCCCATTAACCCCAAAAGCTAATATTGTGCAATCCCAAGCCAAGTGTTCGACAAAGTAACTCAATTTAGTTCTTAAATTAACCAAATGACTATAGTAAAATTTACTAAACATTCAATTCAAGCTAAATCTGGATAAATTTCAATTTCAATTACAATTAATCTTAATCTTTGTTTTCATGTTTCCCACATATTTGGGCTTTGCTTCTTCTTGAAGTCCTAGGTTGTGGACCAAGTGTTGGGTTAGGAGCATCTCAAGGCATTATTTAATAAACAATTTAATTACTTAAAAGTTAATAATTATAATTACTTAATAGTCAATAATTTAATTTTCAAACTGGATTAATAAAACTCACAAATCAACGACCACTTGTAACCTAAAACAAGCATAACTGACAATAGCTCTATCAAGATGAACGATTCAATGATGCAATCATCTACAAAATTCAGTTTCCACTAATATAGAGGTTGTTGTGAATCATGCCATCATGGTGCAATGCTATAGTGAACAACTTAGGCCTGCCTTATGTTTCACGCGAAAGAAATAATAACAAAAGATAAAATGTCAACGGTTAAACTACAAAATTAAGATAGGACTACATATATATATATATATATGCATAATTTACATATAAAATTACAGTTTATGTCTTAGTAGTGTATTGTAATGCACATATTTTTTTCAGTAAAAAAGATAAAGTGTTTATTCTTTAGAGAAAAAATGATAACAAATGTTAATCTATTATTACTATACTTCAAATTAAAAAATAATAATTCAATCAAACCCACTTCGTTTTTCCATCTATTTCAAATGAAATACACAGACGTTGGGTTAATTTTCACATACAAATTTTTCCACATGCAATTCGAATCATATGGTTCCATAGTTGATGTATCTCATTTGCAAAATCATACTTGAGCTACCCTTTGAAATTAACCCTAACTGTAAATGTCAAAAGAGATTTCATACCATATTCAAGGTTCGGTTCGAACAGAGTGACGTTGGGAGGACACAATTTCCATTTCTCGTCATCCAGAAAACTTGTTTCCGGAACCCTTGGCGAAGATGATGATTGTCCACGTTTCTTATTTTCCTTCGGCGGCATACCACGTTTTGGCCCCATTTTGTATGCTTTCATATTTTATTATTTTTATTTTTTCAAATAAACCCCCAACGTACAAAGAAGAAGAAGAATAACGTAAGAGGAAAAATGTATGTTCTGGGTAGGAAACCAAAATCATGAAGAAGAAGAACAGTTTGTTGTGCCAGTGAGGATTTTTTTTTAAAATAAACGCCTATGTGAACCACTCTTCCTTTACCTATAAAGGGCATTTTAGACCAAAAGAGTAAAAAAAAAAGTGAAAAATGACCTGAAATGATATTATCCCTATTGTGCAAATACTATGCTTGGTAATAAAATTCATCAGGTATCACAAACCTGAGAAGGTTGTTGTCCATGGACTAATTTTTTAGTTCACTCAATATTGTAATATACACCTTAATCTAATTTGTGGAACCCAATGGTTTATATATATTTATATTAAACTCAACGTATATATTTGAAAATTTGATTCCTCCAAACATTGCCATCCATAAAATTTTAAAGCTCTTTGATTATGTAGCTAGATGTAGAGGTAGCAAAAGTCCGACTTTGGCTGGCCCTGTCTGAGTCTACCAGACTTTTCCTCAAAATTGGTCGTCCCGAAAATCCTCTGAGCCAAAAAAAACTAGGGCACAACTAAGCACGACTTATAGTTTATCCAACCTAACTTAGCTTGAGATCCTATTAGATATTGAATATCTTGGCCTAGCCTAGCCCAACCTAGCCCAAAACCAGGTCGGTTAATCCACCTCAAGGCTGGACCTACTTTTTGTCATTTGTAGTCAATTGTATGTGCTTTAAACAATTGGTCTTAAGGGCAATGATCTTGCAGATGACTGTCTCCAATTTGCCGATTGGACTGTGAACTCTTATAGAATGGCTATTGATCTAAGGAGAGACACTTTGGCTTCTAGGGTGTGTTTGTTTAGAACCACCTACGTCAAAATCATGGAACTAATAGATGTACAAACTATTATGTTTATTTACGGCCACATGGGCGGGAAGCAGGGACGGACGCAGAATTTTTTTTTGGTAGGGGCTCCACTATATATATGTCATAGAAAAAATCACAACTACATTCAACCTCTAGAAATTTATGTTACAGAGACATTGATTTACTAAGGGTGAATATAGTTTTCAAAAATTTCTAAACTT
>JAYDZE010471229.1:0-16010 GCA_034509125.1 Monilaria moniliformis
AATCTACACCATTGATTCATCAATCTAGTGGTCAATATTCAGTCTTAGTTAAGCATATATAGGCAAGTCTCACCCTAGAGCTTCCCTATATATATATATATATATATATATATATATATATTTGTGCTACAGTATTTCGGTCCGACCAATTGAACCATGAACCGATAGTTTTACCGATTCGCTCACCGGTTTAATTTTTAAAACATTGCTTTAAAGAGTGATGTATTACCAATTGATTTCGCAACCAAGATATATATATATATATATTCATTACATGAGAAATATTAAAAAAAATACAAAAGTACATAATTAATAACATGGATATTTTATCAAGTAAAAATAATGAATATTTTATCCATACTATGTATTTTGCATATTAGACTATTTTACAAGTTTAGATTGATTATACATTATACTAACTAATTAGATCCCAAGACAATAATGAAAATATCAAAATTTGCGAGTTAAATTAATTAACAATATAAAAAAATACAACAATACATGACTAATAACATGGATATTCAATCAAGTAAAAAAAATGGATATTTTTATCCGTACTATTTATTTGAGATATTAGACTATTTTACAAGTTTAGATTGATTATACATTATAATAACTAATTAGATCCCAAGACAATAATGAAAATATCAAAATTTGTGAGTTACGGTTAAACATAATCATGTTATAATTGTCTTAATATAAATATATCATTAGTGCTCGTAATAAAGCTTGGTAATATAATTCGTGGGTGAGATGACAATGAAGCGTATTTCAATTGGTATCACGGTTCCTCTCCAACAAATAAGTCGGGGGACCGAGTCATATCGGGTGCATATGTGTAAACCTTGAAAAAAAAACATTACTTCGTGGGTGAGATTAAATCTCAGGGCTATTAATTTTATAAATAATTTATTTATTGTGTATTTTAATTTATGATAAATATTAATTATCTTGTATAATTTTTAAACTAATGTAATAAACTTTAGTATATATATTTTATTTTAAAGCTAAAGTAATTAATTATAAAGAAAAATCTATTTCTACTATAATCAATTTTATAAACTAATTAACGTTTATGCAGACATTGGTTGCTTTAGTAGTATATTAGAGATTAGGTCTATATAGAAAATTTTAGGTATGATTCCATGATTAATAGTCTAAACTATAAGTTGATGGTTATAAAAAATATTAAAATTGAAAATTGAAAAATAAAATCAACACCGGTGAGAGCTATGGTGATTGCTACCGTGGCAAAGACGGTATCGAAATCAAATGACATTATAATTCTCACGAGACAACCTAAACTTTTTCCAGAAAATCGAAATACTAAAAAATTATCAAGGCCCGACCCAATTTGGGAAAATACCCGATAGCCCGAATTCGGACGACCCGAAGGCCCCGATTTACACGAATGCTTCTAGAACTGGAGCATTTATTCCAGAATCTAAACTTTTTTAACAAGAAAAATATGCTCAGACTCACAGTAAACGCAAACAATCATAGGAGAGAAAATGGATGCGGAAAAGATTCAGGGGTTGAAGGCTTTTGTGGAGTACTGCAAACAAAACCCATCTGTGTTGCAAACTCCATCTCTTGCATTTTTCAAGAATTATCTGCAAAGTTGCGAACTTTTTTTTAGTTTTATTATGTTAATAAATGGTTTTTAACTTTGATTTTTTTTTGTTAAAGGAGGAAGTGTTTATGGGTGTATTTGTTCTTTTTTGTTTTGTTTTTTATTTTTCAGTTTGGGAGCTCGAATTCCGGCGTTTGGAGAATCGGTGAGCACAATTCATGAGCAGCTTTCTTTGTTTTTGTATTGATGAAGCTGTAGTTGATTAAGCCCATTTGAAAGAATCCTTTAGAATTCTTGACTTTGTGTGTTCTAAGTTTAAAAATGGAATTCTTTTTTTGTGGGTTTTGGATGTTGAGTTGTGTGGTTGGATCATGGAGTAAGTTTGGTTTGCTTGTGTATTTGAGCTTTAGTGTTAGATGAATTAATTGCTAAGTTGATATGCAATGAATTGAACTGCATTAGTTTATTATGTCTGGCTTGATAGTTTGAAACTAGTTGCAAAGGAATGTCATTAAGAATGGGGGTTGGTTGATGGTGTTTTCACTTGCGAAAATTGGAAGTCGAATGAAATCCCTAATATTGATGAATTCCAATTTCTTCAATCTATGAGCATCTGTGTTTCATTGGTGACAAATTGAGCTGTAGTTATAGTTCTATTTTGTCATCAGATTGAAAATGGCACAAGGTTTATATACTAACTTGATTTTAAGTTGGTGACAATGTGGAAGAGCCATGCGTAAAGTACATGAAAAAACATCAAATTAGCACTGGTGACGCTGTGAATGCTGGAAGATTGAGTCTTCACTCTTCATAAATGAACATGTTTCGTGTATGATCTCGCAATCTGCAAGTTTCTTTAGGTTCGTGGGCTTTGTTTTGCACATTTTAATCTTTGTCCTTGATGATCTTTGCGATTTTGTGTATTGCTGCTATTAGAAGCTAAACTGTAACATCAGAGAGAAGAACTATTCCTTTTCGCATTGTCCAAATTCTTTCTCCGCAATAATTCCAGAAAACGATCCTCACAAGTTTGGAAAGCCACTCTATTAACATTACTGCCTCGGTTGTTTCCTATATGCACGACCTGTGGTTATTTTATATTCACTGACGACCCAAGACCCGATGCAGAGCAAAGACGGTGAGGACCATGAAGATAAAAAGCCCTTTGAGTCTAGGAAGCCCAACATATCAATGGACGATATCTCAAATCACGACATTGTTGAATCTGACGTTGAGTTGGATGATTCAGACATTGTGGAGCCTGACAATGATTCTCCACAGAAAGTGTGCAACTAAAAAAACTCTGATTCCATATGGCCCAATTCGTCCCTTTTACACGTTGGCTTCTTTGTTATTACAGATGGGGGACCCTTCTGTTGAAGTAACTGAAGAAAACCAAGAAGCTGCTCAGTTATCGAAAGCGAAAGCTATGGAAGCGATTGCTGATGGTATGCACTCTAAATTTTTGTTGATAGTCTAATTTCTAGGAGAATAACTGTTGCAAATTCTATTTTACCAAATTCAGGAAAGTTAAGTGAGGCCATAGATTACCTAACTGAGGCAATCCTGTTGAATCCAAACTCAGCAATATTATATGGAAATAGAGGTAATTCTCATGCTTGTAAACTGTACAAATTTTTCGTAGGAGGTATTTTGTTTGATAACTCTCTATCGTCATTTTCTTCTTCAGCGAGTATCTTTATCAACATGAAGAAACCAAATGCTGCAATCCAAGATGCTAATGTAGCTTTACAGGTACGTGTGATTTTGAGCTTGACTTGTTTATGCTTTCGAGGGTAATCAACCTCACCGTTTAAGAAGATTATTCTGCGATTTTGTGTAGATCAACCCAGACTCAGCAAAAGGATACAAAGCACGAGGGCTGGCAAGAGCAATGTTGGGCTCATGGGAAGAGGCAGCTCGTGATTGCATGTGGCATCAAAGTTGGATTTTGACGAGGAGATAGGACTGGCGCTCTAGAAGGTAAATAATCCCTCGTATCTCAAGGACATTGCTTTTTAGTTTTGGGCTTCATTTTCCTTTCTTGATTGCTTCTGCCAAATAAATTGCTATATCTGGGAATTTTAAAGTGGAGTCACCGTAAATGATTTTTGCTTAAAACTTTTCAGGTTGAACCCAACGCAAAGAAACTTGAAGAGCACCACCGGAAATATGAACGCCTGCACAAAGAGAAGGAGTTGAGACGAATCGAGCTTGAGAGGAAGAGGCGTCAAGTGAGTCCTATCCTTTTCGATTATTGTAGCATTTAACAGTTTATCATCCTGAAAACCTCAATGGCTTTTTCTACACAAGCGAGTATTGAGCATATTACGTTCTTCAGACTTGTGTCTAAACATAAAACTTCACATATACTTCCCGGATTTCACTCATCGTATTCTCAAAGATCTATGTAAGTAATTCCCTTTTTTAATCTTGTTGCAGGATGCTGAAGCTGCTTCTGTTTTAAAAGATGGTATATTTACATAACTTTGGTCTAATATTTCAATCCAAGTAGTTATGTTTCGGCTATTGATTAATGAAAAGGCGTTCCTCTCAGCAGTGCGCATGCTAATCTTCATATCTATTACTATGTCATAAAAATCTATATGACTGCTGGAGATAAGAATGAACTTTTGTTTCGTAAATACAAGATGATTGCTGATTTGTTTATACCGTGTTTCTTTTTATACTCGTGTCGTTGTGCACAACTGAACTTTAGGCATATATCATAGAAGATGGTTCGAATGAGTTGCATTAGGTTCCGTTTTCAAGTTCTTTTTACGGCCTAAGGCTCATTATCTTTTATGTGCTAATATTCCAAGCTTTAATACGCGTCTTCTCCATTTCCTCTCATTTGCTTGCAGGAGAAACCATCGCGATTCACTCTGGTAGCGAGTTGAAAGAGAAACTCAATGCTGCTTCAAAGTCATCTCGACTTTCAGTTCTCTACTTTACTGCAACATGGTGCGGACCATGCCGTTATGTCTCCCCTGTTTTCACGAGCTTGGTTGTTAAGTACCCGAAAGTTGTTTTCTTGAAAGTGGACATTGACGAGGCTAGAGATGCCGCTGCTGAATGGAACATTAGCAGCGTCCCGGCCTTCTTCTTCGTCAGAAATGGTAAGGAGGTGGACCAACTCGTCGGGGCGGACAAAAACGCGCTTGAGCAGAAGATTGCTCAGCATGCTTGATAAATCTTGATTTCTTTATGCGGTTGTGTGCAGACTAGAAAAAACAAGTGTTTTTTTTTTTTTTTTTTAAATTTTTTTTTTTAAATCCTTTTAGCAATGCATTTCCTCTTTAGGAATTGTTGGAACTACATTTGACCTATAGAACTTCATTTCTGGAATCTATCTGTTGCAAATAGTTTTCGTTTGTTACATTGTGACTTCGTTTTAGATGCCGAATGTATAGCAATGATGCTCGTTGGGGACGATGTAGTGGCTTGTGGTTAAATTCATAGATCAAAAGCAATGAATATCTTCTAGGTCAAGTTTGTTGTAATAAATATTTGTGGAGTGACGCTAATTTCTCTTAGTTTGCATACTATTTCCCGTGCGTGGAATACATCTAGAATGCACGCAAGGGGAGTAGCTACTGATGGACTATGAGAAATATGTGGGAGGACTAATTTAATTTTGGAGAAAATTTCTCAGAGTGCACCGTGGGCGTGTAGTGGTATATATGAAATAAGTTTTTGGTGATTTGGAGTAAATTAGAAATTTTGCATTTAACTTTTTTTATCTCTACCACTACAAAATGATCACAACACAACTATATATATAGATTACATAGATGTTCTAAAATTCTCTATTTAATTCTTTTTATATTCTAATTATCTAGATATTTCTCTATAATATCTAAATATTACTCTACAAATATCTATATATTTATACTACATAATCCTAGATAATTCTTCTACAAATATCTAGATATTATCTTTACAAAATCAAGTTTATTTTTATATTCCAACACCCCTCCTTAAACTTAATTTGTCATTCCTAGCAATTTTCCGAGCTTGATAAAATCTTCGTACTTTAGTGGTTTGTGAAAATATCGGCAACTTGTTCTTGTGATTTCATGTACTTCACTCAAACTTCCTTTTTTGCAATGCATTTTCTGATGTAGTGGAAGCGGGTGTCGATGTGTTTGGTTCGATTATGAAACACCAGATTCTTTGATAGCGCAATAGCCGACTTATTATCCACAGAAATAGTTGTTGGCTCATTTTGTGGCCACTCGAGTTCCATTAATAAACTTCTGAACCAAATCGCATGACAAACACTGAAGGTGGCAGCTACATATTCCGCTTCACATGTTGATAATGTGACTATGGGTTGCTTCTTCGACATCCAAGTGAAAACAGTATCCCCCATGTAGAATACAAATCCACTTGTACTCTTTCGGTCATCATTATCTCCAACCCAATCGCTATCACTATAGCCAACAAGTCTATAATCATTAGTGTTTGAATAGAATAGACCATAATTGATCGTACCTTTGAGATATCGCAATATTCTCTTTTGCGGCCTTGTAGTGGATAGTGGTTGATTCTCCATATAGCGGCTAACGAGTTCTGTAACATAAAGAATATCTGGCCTCGTGCAAGTTAAGTACCTTAAGCTTCCAACCAAGCTCTTGTATAACGTCAGGTCTACCTTTTCTCCTCCATCACTCTTGGATAGCTTGATCCCGTATTCCACCAGTGTGTTGATTGTTTTGCAATTCTCCATTTTAAATTTCTTTAGAATCACTTTTGCATAATTTTCTTCTATTATGAATATTCCATCTTCAAGTTGCTTTACTTCAATACCGATATAGTATGCCATCAACCCAATGTCTGTCATCTCAAATTCTTCTGTCATGGCCTTCTTGATTTCCTTGAACATGCTTGGATTGTTTCCTGTGAAGATAAGGTCATCTACATACAAACATACCATTAACATACCTTCTGCTTTAGTTTTAACGTAGAGCACATGTTCATGTGGGCATTTGGTGAAATCATTTTCTTCTAAGTACTTGTCGATCCTGCTATACCACGCCATTGGTGCTTACTTTAGCATGTACAGAGCTTTCTTCAACTTCAAAACTTTATCTCCTTGCCCCTTCATCACGTAACTGTTGGGCTGCTTAACGTAGATTTCTTTATGAAGAAATCCATTCAAGAAGGCTGACTTCACATCCATCTGATAAATCTTCCATCTATATTGGGCTGCAAGAGAGAGTATTAGTCTAATAGTTTCTAAGCAAGCGACATGAGCAAATACCTCATCATTGTCGATTCCAGCTCTTTGGCTATATCCTTTTGACGAGTCTAGCTTTATATCTTTCAACTCACCATTGAAATTCTTCTTAATTTTATACACCCACTTAACTTCAATGGCCTTGTGCCCTTTTGGTAGTGTCACGAGCTCCCACGTGTCATTATTCTCTATGGCTTTGATTTCTTCATCCATCACGACTCGCCATTTTTCACTTCCTATAGCTTTTTCAAAACTAACTGGTTCACAGTTAGCAAATAGGCAAAATAAGGTAAGGTCTTCTAACCTTTCTGTATCGTCATAAATATCACCCAAGCTTCTTGTGTGTTCAGTGGATCTTTCATTTAAGAAAATGGTGGCGAATCTTCAGCAGCTGATGTGGGAGTTGTGGATGGAGTTGCTTGTTCTTGTTGTACTTCTCTAATTTGACCAACCATTCCTTGATCTTCAAATTGGGGAATGAAGGTGAAGTCATTGTCAGAGCTGAAATCCCATGCTCCTTCTTCATCAAACTCCACGTCTCGACTTATCACAGTTTTCTGCGTAGTTGGATTATATAACTTATAGCCTTTTGAGTTAGAGTCGCACCTGATAAAAATGAATGGCTTGCTTTTGTCGTCGAGTTTGCTCCTTGTCTGATCTGGTACATATGCATAAGCCTTGCTCCCAAACACTCTCAAGTGAGTGATCTATGGTTTTCTTCCACTCCAAGCTTCTTGAGGAGTCTTTACCCACACACTTCTTGTTGGAGATCGATTAGACAGATATACCGCGCACGCCACTGCTTTTGCCCAAAGCTCCTTGGGCAAGTTCTTTATCTTTAGCATGCTTCGAGTCATCTCAACGATAGTTCTGTTCTTTCGTTCTGCCACTCCATTTTGTTGGGGGGATCGTGGAACTGTTAGTAGCCGCCGAATTCCACTTACTTTGCATAATTCCAGAAACTCTCCGGATATGAATTCTCCTCCTTGGTTAGTCTTCAAAGCTTTGATTTCTAGTCCACTCTCTTTCTCGACGGCAACCTTGAACTTCTTAAAAGCGTCAAATGCTTTCAGATTTCTGGTTCAAGAAATATACCCACGTTTTTCTTGAAAAATTATCGATAAAGAGTAGAAAATATTTATTTTTACCGAAGGAGCTTGGCTCGATTGGCCCACACACGTCTGCATGGATTAACTCCAATGGCTTCTGGGCTCTTGAACGTGGCTCCTTTGGGAACGACTATTTGAAGTGCTTTCCGAGTAAACATCCTCCGCATAGTTGATCGGGATGTTTGATGGGCGGCAATCCTCTCACCATTTCTTTATTTGATAGCAATTTTAAGCTACCAAAATTCAAGTGCCCAAATCGAAGATGTCATAACCATGATTTATCCTTATAACATGCTTGAAGACATTTCACCACATCATTTTGAATATTTAATAGAAACATTCTTTTTTTGGACATTGGCACCTTGGCGGTTAAATTATTTTTGTCATCTCTTATTGAAAGGCTACAACCTTTCATGTGAATATTATAGCATTTCTCAAGAGTTGTCCTAGACTCAATATATTATTTTTCATATTGGGCACGTAATAAACATTAGAAATGAAATCATGAGCCTCATTCTTCAAACGAATTAGAATCTCACCTTTTCATTTTACTGGAATTTCAGATTCATCGCCAAAGGAGACATTACCACTTACCGACTCATAAGCTCTATGAACATGCTTCTTTTCCCGCACATATGGTTGCTTGCTCTTGTGTCGAGGTACCATGTGTCATCTTGTCTTCCAACTTCTCCTTTACAAAGCAGAAGTACACTGCCATTTTCTTCATTTGTATTATCGACATAATTGGCAATTTTTGATTTCATATTTCTGCACTCAAAAGCATAGTGCCCAAATTTATGACAATTATAACACTTTATTATAGATTTGTCGTACCTTGACTGCGGGTTGCTCCTGCCTCATCCTATACTTGAGAGTTCTATTCGTTCTTCATTGTTAGCATAATATCCGCGTCTGCGTCCGCGTCCGCGACCATATCCTCGACCACGGCTTCTTCCTTGTCAACCACCACCATTACTCGAGCTTTCTTCTTTCTCTTTTGGGCCTACTTGCAACTTTAAAAGTTGCTCCACAATTTCTTGTTTCTTCTTTGTTTCTCCTCGTATGCTTGTAAGGATCCCAACAAGAAATCGATTGTCATTTCCTCCAATTTTTAGTTTCTTCTATTGTCACCACTACGTGCTCAAAATTAGGAGTTAGACTACGCAATATTTTCTCCATGATTCTTACATCTTCCAATTTTTCACCATTTCTTTTCATTTGGTTTGACACCGCCAAAACTCTTGAGAAGTAATCAGAAACCGATTTGGACTCTTTCATGTGCAAAGATTCAAATTATCCTCTTAGAGTTTGGAGACGTACCTTCTTTACTTGCTTTGCTCCTGCACACGAGATTTGGAGCTTCTCCAACACTTCTTTGGTGGTGCTCGCACTCGAAATCGTCGTCCCCTAGCGCTTGATAGATGAGATAGAGAACCCTCTTGTCTCTCTTTCTCGCATCACGCAATCTATCCCTTTGTTGTTGGCATAGTTCGGCCTCGTCTGGCGGCTCCTCGTAGCCACTCTCCACGATCTCCCAAACATCGTGGGCTCCCAATAGCGCCTTCATCTTGATACTCCAATTGTCGAAGGTGCTCTTATTGAGCATGGGAACTTGGAATGATGACAAGTTAGCCATACCACAAGTAGGAGCGTATTGCTCTTATACCACTTTGATGGACTATGAGAAATATGTTGGAGGACTAATTTAGTTTTGGATGAAATTTCTCAGAGTGCACCGTGGGTGTGTAGTGGTGTATATGAAAACAAGCTTTTGGTGATTTGGAGTAAATTAGAAACTTTGCATTTACTTAACTTCTCTTATCTCTACCACTAAAAAATGATCACAACACACCCATATATGTATATGTTACATAGGTGTCCTAGAATTCTCCACTTATTTCTTTTTATATTCAAATTATCTAGATATTTCTCTATAAATATCTAGATATTACTCTACAAATATCTTGATATTTTTACTATATAATTCTAAATAATTCTTCTACAAATATCTAGATATTATCTTCATAAAGGCAAATTTATTTTTATATTCCAACAACTACAGGGGTTGAGTTATTATACAAGTCAAATTTATCGTGTAAAATAGGTCTCGATGAAACATTGTGAATTTGTTGTGGAAAATGATGAGTTCAAACAAGTGAAAGTTTTACCAACTATGAAATTCAAACTATAGATTATAATTCATTTAGTAAAGTGATAATTATATTGTAGATTTTTACTATTCAAAAATTAAAAGCAGTTCTTATTTTATACAATAAACACTTGAACTCATTCGAAATCTTGAACCACTCCTGTAGCTACGATACTAATGTATTACATGCATTTTTGCTCCAAATATAATAGAATATATCTATGCCCTAAATTGAACATAATTTGGACTAGTACATTATTTACAAAATTTATGTTCATCAAATTGTACAATAATACATTATTTTACAAAACGACTTTGGAAGGAACGTCGCCGTATTGCGCAGGCGCTACTTTTTAAAAGTTAGTTAGACAGTTGAAGACGCGGGAAACATTTGTAAATGAAAACTACATCCTCTCTCTCTCTTTCTTCGTTTGTGTGATTGCCCGACAATTGTTTGAGCAACTTGAACACGACACTGATTTTATTCTGGAAATCAGTTCAGGTAACAGCGTTTACTTTCTAAATACGGATTAAAGCTTAATTATGAAACTATCAACTGAATTTCTCGTGCATCTGATAATTAATTTAAGCATATTATGAAATAGTTGAATATTCGTATGAGAGGTGAAAAGTTGGTATGTAATACTTGCCTTGCTGATCCTTCGCAAGCTGCAACCGTTTCGATGTGGTTGAAAGGGAATAGATTTCAATCGGATTATGGAGTTACATTGCGTTTATTTTTACAAAAACTACCTGGATTCCTGTAATCCTGTCCATTTTCAATCCGAGCTATGTGAATCTTGTCCTGTTCGGCATACTATGACAAGTGTCCGCGTGCAATCAATGGGCATTTTGACGAAATTTATACGTGCTTTAGGGTTAGGGTGCGCGTACATTTCTTCGTGAAATCATAGCAAATAAGGCTTCGCTGCTGCTCGTTGATTTGGCTTTCGCGTTAAGAGCATGAATTTTATGTGCTGATCCTAATTCTAATTTTTCAGAATTTATGCACATTGTTGCAAGGAATGAAAGTATTGATCCGGGGCAAAAATGTTGAGATCTATGTATCTGAAGACTTTTGAATCTAACCGCTGCTTTATGATTCATTGGAGGTGGAAATCGTTGAGTCTGATCTTGAATTGGATGATTCTGATGTTGTGGAGCCGGACTATGAACCCCTGGTTTCAGTTGAAGTGAGTGATCAAGATAGAGAAATTGCACTAGTACAAAAATCAACGGCCATGGATACAATCCTTGAAGGTAGATGCCTTTCTCAAAATCAATGTTTAGATTTATCACATAATTAATGTTTGAACCTTCATGATTGCGAATTTAGGTAATCTCGTTAAAGCTTAACAGAAGCAGTCATGTTGAATCCAAAGTCAGCAATGTTGTATGCTAGCAGAGGTACCTCCCAAAATGTTGAATTCTGTTTTATGTGACAGATTTTGCGTCGTCTGGGAAGTTTCTGTTTTCAGCTGGTGTATTCGTTAAACTGAAGAAACCAAATGCTGCAATCTGTGATGCTGATGCTGCGTTGATGATATACCTATCGTTGTTCGGGGATAAGGGGAATTGGATAAACATTTAGGCTTGATTTTTTAAGGATAATTTGCTCTAATTTCAAGTAATGATGTAATTTATTCGACTTTATGCTAGATCAATGATGAATTGGGTAAAGGATATAAACCTCGTGGTATGGAAAAAGTGATGTTGGGCTTATGGGAAGATGCTGCGAGAGATTAGCATATGGCATCAAAGTTAGATTTTGATGTGATGCTTAAAAGGTTGATTTGCATAATCTAGCAATTTTTATAATCTCAAGGGATACGAAGGTGAAATACTGTAAAAATAGTGTTGCTTATAACTTTTTCAGGTGGAGTCCAATGTCAAGAAGATTGTAGAAGACCGGAAAAAATACGAAAAGCTTCACAAAGCAAGGGAGCAGAGAAAGGCTGAGCAACAAAAGGCTGAGAAAAATGCAGGTATTTGTCTTGAAGAACTTGCTTTTTTAACACGAATTCTCTGTCGTTGAGGACTGAAAAATGGAGTTTTCATCGTAGATTTTTCTTTCTCGTGGCTCTTAGAGCTTCCAACAGACTTCATTACTCTCTTTGGATGTGATAGGAGCTAAAATTTGCTATGTAAAGTGTCGCTGGAATTTAAGAACAAGCAAACTAGTCTATCAATTAATTTATATGTTTCCCACTATACACTAAACTATTGAATTAGTATAGGGCAAGAGCGGGGTCGATCCCACGAGGAATGACAATTTCGTTACATGTTTTACTATGCCTAAGAGGGGTCGTCGATACCGCCACGCCTAAAATCATTTTGAAGGAGGAAAACAGAAATAAACTAAAAAGGAAGTGGGAAACAAGTTAAACTAGGAAACTAAGATCAACAAAATTAACAAACTGAATTATAAAGACAAACTGGGCAGCTTGAAAAGCGAAAATTGAACTGGGCAGCTTAAAGGTCAAAACTCTAAACGACGACTAAGCATTGAATACCAAAATTAAACAAGCAAGTTAACAGGCAACATTTCAAACAAACTGAGCAACTTAAAAAAAATAAAAAACTAGTTGGGCATATTAAAGGTACTGGAAAACATGACTTCTATAGCACCAAATCAGCAAATGTGAGATTGACAACTTGTTCTCCGTAATCAAACTTAGAAAATAGCATCTCGCTAGAAAGCATCAACCAAACTTGACCAAATTGACAACTGGTAATGCTGGAACAAACAAGACTCAAGCTACATCTAAAATAAGAAAACCTCTAGTCAACTCTCCACTTTAAGTGACTAAACATTTGCAGGCCTTCATATGCAAGAAATGCAGGCCCTAACTAGGAAATAAAAGTAGACAAACAGCAAGCTAGGCAGCAGACAAAATAATAGAGGTACAGGAACAGAGATGCAGGAGCAGATTTGCAACTTCAACTAATTTCTTACAAAAATCTTCCAACCAAAACCAAGAAAACTGCATTAACAACTAGAAAACTATATTTAACAACTAACCACCACAAAACCTTCAACTAATCTAACATTTTCAGAAACTTTTTCTTGAATAAAAGAGATCACAACTTAGCTAACTTGAAATTAAAATTTTCTCTTTTAAAAGAAGTTAAATCAAACAAACAAGATGTAAATGAAATGGAAGTAGCAAGGAGCAACTAATTTCTAAAGAAATAAAAGCTTAAACTAAGGAATGAGGAATACAAGATCCAACCAAACTTAATAAAGCTACACTTAAACATTTATAACCAAGGAAAGACAACTAAAATTTCATTGCAACAGCTCCAAAACAAGTCAGATCCACAAAGATTTAGCAGCAACTCCAAGCAAAATAGATCCAAAATCTAAGATATAAACTAGCTAGGAGAAAATTTTATAAACGAAAGGCAATAAAACAGTAGCAACTTCTAAGAAATCAACACAAAAAACTGATGTCTTCCTCTGCCTAATCCATCACGGCAAAGGCTTGTTCTTCCCAAGAAAACAGATCCTAAAACTATAGTGTGCAGGTGAGAGTGATGGTGAATGAATGATGCCCCCATTTCTCTCTTCTCCCTCTTCTTCTTATATTGCGGCTTCTGCTCCATTCTCCAGCTAGGTTTCTTCATTTAGGTATGCTAGGATGGATGAAATTGCCCCTCTGCGCTGCTAGTGGTAACACCTCACAAAAAAACTTGCTTGGTACCACTTCTGGTACGGTTCTGTTCTGCTTCAGCAAGGTAAGCTGCCCAACTTAAACGTGCACTCTGCTCCTGGTTGCTTTCCTTAGCCCTTTTCCACTATTCTTAGCATTTTCCTTCTTACCCTCACTTCTTCTTGTTCTTACATCAAATCACCTTTTTAGTGTAGAAATATGCTCAATTTAAGCTCGATTAGACCCCCTAAACTAGCACAAATTGCAACTCATCAAACCTACTCACACTTAAATCATGCTTGTCCTCAAGCATGTCATGTGGTTGGTTTAAACAAAGTTGCCAGAGACTCACACTTCTCATATACACAACTCTAAAGACATCGAGACTCACAAATACAAGAAGAAAAACAACAAGCAACAATTCAAGCCGCCGCAAGGTTATCTACTACAGACTTGTCCACAATCTTAAGATCCCGTAACTCATACCAAGCTCAACTCATTCACTCTCAGTACATAATTCTAATTATCTATAAGTCAAGATCATCAAACTTGAGTTGGATTTTTCAGGTTCACTCAACTTGAAACTCTCGTGTAGGAATTTTCACTCAACAATAGATAAGCAAATAATCTCAATAAGATGTGGTCAAACAATGCAACTCAAGAAGGACTTAAGCTTTTGGACATAACGAGGCTTTGGTAAGCTTTTGGACATAATGGGGCTTTGGTCCATAAGAGATATGTAGGTGAGATCCTATAGGTCCTAAGCTTTAAGAAATGAGAATCAAATCATGCATTTGGAAGCATGAACAAATGCCCTGCATTTTTAAGCAACGGGTATCCAGACTTCCCCTTTCTTCCTATTCCCTTTCTTTTTGTCTCTCACACAATTGCTCTCTTTTTCCTTTTCTTTTTTTTTCAACTCTTTTCGTTCCTTCTTTTCTTTCTCTTTTTGTACAGAATGTATCAGATTTTCACTCTTTTTTTTGGTGTACCTCCCTCTTTATAAATCAAGAACAGTGCATGTTCCTCTACACCATATATATATGTTCATGATTGATTCTAGAAAGTGAAATGAAATATGCATGATGGGGCCAAAAAGTAAAGCCAAAGATTGAGGTTTGAGTTAAGAATTTTCTGACTAGACTAAAGGCAACAATTTGGTCAATAATTTGAAAAAATTAAGGCACAAATTGGTTGTTCTAATTGTCCTCTCGTTTATCATTTATGACCACACCATATGGAGATTAATGCAAGAAAATTCACTCACAAATGAAGTAGAGAGTATTCTATAATAAAGCTCAAATCTCACATATAGTGGAAGCAATCCAACATCAAAATCAATGTCCCATCATACTTATATCATCTAATTAGAATCTTGCAACCAAGAACAAAATTTATCAAGCTAAAACATGAATTATTCATCTCTGAAAGTGTAGAGTCAGGTAGGTAACAAATGGAACATGCTCGATTTATTGCTAAAACAAAAACAAACTCAAAGACACAAACAAGAAAACAAACACAAAAGCACAAAACCTCCTCACACTAGAACCTTACTTGCCCTCAAGCAAGTCATGTCCAAGGCAAGGAGTGACCAACAAAAACACAAGCAAGACACATAAACTAAAAAGAAAAAAAGGAAAAACAAAAGTGAGAAGGAAGATGAGGTCACCGGGCGCGACGAATACGTCGTAGAGCAGCTCGGGAAGATTCTGGAACTGGTGCAAGTGCAGCTTCGGCACAGGGAAGTTGAGTGGTGGAAGGCTGTTCCTTGGCAGCAACAACAGGTTCTGGCTGGGTAGCATGCTCCGGTGGGGCAGACTGGGCAGCCTCTGTAGAGAAGGGCAGTGCGGTATGCTCCGGTGGTACAGACTGGGCAGCCTCTGTAGAGAAGGGCAGGGCAGCTTTGGAAATCTTGTTGAGCCTATTCTGGGAAAAGGGAAAACTTCTTAAAGCATAAATAAAAGGAGTAGAGGAGGAAGGGTTCACTCCCTGAATTTCAATAGCTCCATTGGGCTTGATCTCACGGACGATGAAGGACCCGATCTAGGGGAGAGGAAAATATCCGAAATTCAAATATCTGATCCGAACCAAATCAAAATTTTAAATTTGGTTTGGATTTTTCAGGTTTTCGGTTCGGTTCGGATTACACTTTTGGCAAATTTCAGATTTTCGAATCGGATCGGATCGGATCGGATCGGATCGGATCAGATATATTAAAAACCGAATAAATCCGAAATCCGAAATATATTTTTAGTAATAATATATATATATATATATATATATA